>BJCO01675274.1:0-12261 GCA_018326465.1 Flaveria floridana | reverse complement strand
TTCTCGTCCTGATATTATGTATGCCACGTGTCTCTGTTCCAGATATCAGGCAAAACTAAAAGTAAATCATCTGATTGGGGTAAAAAGGATCTTTCGTTATCTGAAGGGTACTCCAACGCTTGGGTTGTGGTATCCTCATGATGATGACTTTGAGCTAACAGCGTATAGTGACTCAGATTATGGTGGTTGCAAGATGAATTACAACTTAACATCTGCGGGATGTCAGTTCATTTGGAAGACGATTAGTCACCTGGCAGTGTAAGAAGCAGACGTCTGTTGCTCTATCAACATGTGAAGCTGAATACGTTGCTGCGGCAAGTTGCTGTTCAAAAATCATCCAGATTCAATAGCAAATGCGAGACTAGCGTTTGAAATTCTCTAACACCCCTATATTTGTTTATAATTCTGCTGCTATTGCTGTCACCAAAAATCTGGCCCAACACCCCAAAACTAAACACATCAAAATTAAATATCACTTCATACGTGACTGTTTTGAAAAATAATTAATCGATGTTGTTAAAATTAACATGGATTTCCAACGCGTCGATATCTACAGAAAAGCTTTTGATAAACCTCGATTTCATTATCTATTAGAAGTTAATGGCGTTAAAAAGAAAGATGATGTGATTCCAGACGTTCGTAGTCCGTCTTAATGTTTTATTTTTTAATTTTAATTTTTTTAATTTTATTTTTTCTGTCTTTAAAATTTAAAAAAGACAAAAAGATTTTCGGTTTTAGAATTTTAGGGGGAGAATAGTTTAGTTTCAGTAGTTAGTATTTAATTACTTAAAAAAAACGGGGACGGGCGGATAAGCTGAAAAGCAAAGACGTCAAATTTGTGAAATCGATTCAAGATAATGGAAAATGATAGTACACAGGCATCGAATCATTTGGGACACCAAAAAGATTTAAATGTTCTATAATGTTATATTCAAAGTTACAGAATATTACAAGTCTGAGAAGTCAAAGTCTAATGAGTCAAAAAATGATAGTAAGCTAGTCTACTACTGTGGTTACATAGAGAAAGTAGATCTAGGGGTTGCTAGTCCTTTATATGACGTGTCGGTAGATTCAACACAATAGACTAGTAGACTTCATTGGTGAACAAATTAAAACTAAATCACTCAACAGGCTGTGGGTGTCCATCTCATCCCTGGTTAACACAATCAACTTATTTCCAATAAGGGGTGAAGAGTAAAATGAACGTGACAAATGTGTGCATACAACCATAAAAAGGATCAAAGTGCATGAAAAATATGAAACGCAATCAAGCTAATACAAATGTTGTTGGTGTGTTATATGTAAAATAAAATTGCTCTAACAAGAAGATAGGTTGTGTGCCTCTCTGTTGTGCGATGGCACTGACCTAAGGATACGCAGAATCAAAATATTCTAGAATTCATTGTTGTTTGCGCCTCCCTGTTGTACGATGGCACTGACCTGAGGCTTGGCATCTCTTTGAAAGCTTTTAGAATAGTTTCTTCTTGTCAAAAACCCGTTGACCGCTCAAAATTCTCCTGAGGAAAGTTGATTACCATATAAGTGTGGAATCCACAAGTGTTTTTTGAAATAATAAACCTAAATAATCACCAATGTATGTCAAAAATCTGTGTATGGATTTAGGTGGACAAATATACTGACAATCATCGTGGCAACATTCCTTGATGGTCAAAATCAATGTGTACTACATAACATCTCTAGCATGATTTCCTATTAGTGCTCATGACTCTTAGATGAATAAGGCTCTGTGATTGGTAAATATAACGTTCTCTATATCTACATAAATATAAAAGGTCCTAAATGATTATGTTTATTTTTGTATGATTCCAAATGAATCTTTCTAGATAAGATGAATATGCTTGAAGTTGTTCTACTCAGGGGGAGAAATCGTTTAAGGAATGTTAAAATGTTTTCAACCCACCTCAAATGAAATATACAAAAAGATGTCTTATTTTAGTTTGTTTAAAGTTTTTCTTAGCTTTAGTCATGTTTGTATCACGTCAATGTCGGACTATGAAACAAGATGAAATCAGTGAATGCCATAAATTGAACCGAACATTATCTGATAAAAGTCTGTTTCTGAAATGTTAAAAAGATCACGTCTGAGTTGATCAAATGGGTAAAAGGATCACGTCTATGGTGATCGAATGGTTTTAAGTAAAAGGATCACATCTGAGGTGATCAAAAGTTTTCAGTTAAAAGGATCATGTCTGAGATGATCAATGGTCATAATGTTATATATCAAATTCAAGTTTTTGAAAGTTTGGGACAAATGATGTCAAAATCATAAGTATGGACAAATCGCATGATTGGACCATAAGTATGAACAAATCGAACGATTGGACCATAAGTATGAACCAATCGCTCGATTGGACCATGAGTATGAGCCAATCACACGATTGGACCATTAGTATGGGTAAATTATACAATTGGATCACAAGTATGAACCAATCGTATGACTGGCTGAAGGAGTCTAAGGCAGTTGTACGACTGAACCTCAGTCGCACGAATGAATCATGCGTATGGGTCTAGTCGCATTACTGAAACACAAATCAGTATAAAAAGGGGCTCAGTCGGTCGTAGCCCTACACTTGACTTCAAAAAGCTCTCAAAAACCACCGATTACCAAGCCACCACTTTGGAATTTTTCCCCGTGACTGACTTTGATTTCCCATTACTAACCGTGTGCTATTCATCTACAGGTACAGTAAGACTGGAAACATACCATATGAGAACATACAAAGAACCCTAAAATACAACACTTAAATGGACCTAAACGTGTATTTAAAAGATAATAAGTTTAATATCGAGTCCATGCACATCTAATGAATCCAATCTTGTTATGTAAATGACCGTTTTGACAACGATTCAAAATTTTGGACTCGCACGGTGCATATGCAAAAGGACATACGGATGAAATTCTGTCGCACGATTGAGCCAAATGCATGGTTCAATCTCATGATTGAATAAATCAGTGACAAAGTCACACGACTGACTCAACCGCATGTCATGGCATACGACTAAGTTCAGTCGGAGGCTCTATCGTACGACTGAGTTCAGTCATATGGTTCAATCGTACGATTGAACCAGTTGGATAAAATCTGTTCTAACTCAAATGTTCTCTCTTGTGAATGGATCTAACGTGTTTATTACTTGTGTTGCAGCAAAATGGCTGACAGATAGACCATGAGCACTAAGCACAATATATGTGCTTATCTCGACCCTACGTCTAGGAACGCTTCAGACTTTGTTGGGATCATAGACTTCCTTTGATGGTCGAGGATCTATAGAGCAGTGTCTTCTCCCTACACACCGTATCGATCCATACGGAAGGCATTCTGGGAGAATGCTATGGCCGATCGCTCAGTCGAGGCGTATAGGATCCGAAGTTCTATCTTCGGACTAGATATTGATATCGGGGAAGATGACTTTAGGAGAGTCTTGGATTTGGGTGAGGATGGAGACTACCCAACCAAGCTACATCCCCGGATAGTAAGGGGTTGTTTCTTAAGGATGAAGTACGCTGGTGAGATCAATGCCAGCGTGCTTAACAAGAGAAAGATGTGCCCACAGTTCAAGTACTGGGCACATGTGATCCTCAAGTGCATCGCATCAAGGAGAGGAGGATTTGACGAGATGAGTGATCAAATCCAGAATGCATTTGTTGCACTGGTACTGAACCACTCGTTCAGTTTTTTGAGGATTTTCTTTGGGTACTTGAGGGAGAACATAGAGGCAAAGGGGAAGGAGGGTTTTTGTATGTACCCTAGGTTCTTACAGATGATTATAGACGAGAAGCTCCCCTCACTGCCCAAGAATAAGGATGAGGAGGTAGTACTAGAGGTTATGGATGACACTATCTTGGGGAAGATGAATGTATACCGGGGCAAGCAGGTGAAGCCCCCGATCAGGAGGTTATTTGGTCATCTGGCCAACATCGATTATGTCGCACCAGCCAGAAAGAAGTGGCGCCATGATGATAGCGACTCCGATGTTGAGCCAGTCATGATCCCAGACGACGATGACGACGATGAAGATGATGACCAAGATCATGGTCAAGGTGGTGGAGAGTAAGGCTTGAGCCAATCACGAGCCACTTACATGTCTACTATTCCTCCCCCACCTCAGCAGAGTGGTGTTTCAGCCTCTGATGGATCTGAGCAAGCTACCATCCACCAGGAATTTCTGATTGATGACAATGATGAGTCCGATGATGAGCCTCTCACCAGGAGAGTAGGTAGTAGGGTTGTAGCTACAGAGAAGGGAAAAGAGGCGGTTGGCAGACACCAAGCTGGTACTAAGGGTGGTGACACTAATGTCACAGATCCATCATACTCAACCGACTAGCCAATTAGCTGAGGGGGAGCCCCGATTGCCAAGGGTAAGGAGGAAAAGGATGGCCTAACTCTATGGCAAGAAGGGTAATAGGCAGAGGTTTGTACTGATCAGTTCTACCATAATAGCCACTGCCACCACCACTGTCACCGATACATCCACCGCTGCCACTACTTCCTCCACTACCACCACTTCCATCCTAGCCACCACCACTACAATACCATCCACCACTCTTATATCCACATCTACCTTACCCACCATACCCAAAATAGTTTCACCACAATCCATTTCCACTCCTACTCCCATCTACACCACATCCATGACTGCACCTACTACTACCCAAGCGGCCACATCTTCCCAGTTCCCACCTCCACAGATCGCTAATCTACCCACAGTTGGGTTAGAGGAACAGTTGGCCAGCCTAAACAGATTAGTGCTGAAGCTGTTGGCAACTAATGATCTAAGAGCCAACCAGCTGAATCAACTGATGTCGGTAAATACAGCACGGGGCAAGCAGATTGCCCAGCTTACTGAGAAGAATGAAGCTCATGAGAGAGCTTTAGTTTAAGCTCATAATGCCCTACAATCTCAAAACGAGCTAGTGCTTGCATCTGCCAAACGGATAGAGGATTTGGAGAAGAAGAATAAGAAGATGATGTTAAGGCTGAAGGGAACGAAGGGTGAGCCTCTAAATATTAAGGGTGATGGAGATGATGATGGAGATGATGATGATGATGATTGAAGTGATGATGAATCAAAGGAAGAAGGAGACGAGGAGGAAGCCGAAGGGAGTGGTAAGGAGAAGAAGGGTGATGATGATGAGGAGGATGATCCAGCAGGTGATGCAACTGCATCAGCCTCGACTCAATCAACAAGGGAGAGGCGCACCAAAAGAAATCACGATCAAGGAGCCTCATCCTCAGCTCCTCAAGTTGAAGAGTCACAAGATCAAGGCAAAAGTAATGATTAAAATGTTTATGTATTTGAAACTTTTGTACTTGAACTGTTTATTACATTAACGTAATTAATGAAAATTTGTGTTTAATATCTTGATAAATGATTAATGTATGCATTGTTAGTTATGTAATCAAACAGATACAACTCAACAGACCAATGATTATGATATTGCTCCCCTTCAGCAAATCAAGACTCAACTCCGTATGACTCTTGATTTGCAAGGGATCATAAGACGGTCTATGAGTTACACTCCAGAGGAAGGAGAAATTATCCACGACTTGACAGACAAGCAGCTTGTTGATATGTTCAGACTAAATCCTGATGAGCTTGTCAAAGAAGCTCCAGAAGTCGATGTTGTGAGGGACAAGGAGCTACAAGGTGCGGATGAGATAGAAATCAAGGATGTCACATCAGACTACTATCCTGAGTACACTGAACCTGAGGGTAATGTTATCCCCGACTTGGGTGAAACATTTGGCAGTGATACTTTTGACAAGCTAGATGAGAAAGAGAAGGAAAAAGAAAAGGATGAAGGTAAAGCCCAAGCTACAGATGCTATGTTGATCTAAAGAAGGCTAAATGGGCTGCTTGTTTGACAGAGATGAAAGCACAACGTGAACCTACAAAGCTAAACGCCTACAACAAATTGTATAAGGTTAAGAGACATCTGAAGGTGTCAGGCAAGATCATTAGTTGGACTTATTTTGACGATCTGGATGTGTATGCTGTGAAATAGGAGAAGGGGATTGAGTACTTCAGATATCCACATGTTCTGAAGACTCTCCCTGGTTTTGAGCTGAACAGATTGGCCTATTTAGATCTTTTGCATGCCAACCCGAGGAAGATGTCGGGCTGGTTTGAGATGGCATTGAAGAAAGAATACCACACTAGATGGGTAAACTTCAGACCTCAATAACCTAGAGGTTCATTCATAAGACTAATGTTGACCCTATCACTGGAAAGCCTAAGGTGTTGCTGAAGTGGAGCCCCCACGCATGATGTCTAAGATCCCTTTACGGGAGATGCCTCAGGACTTCACTCCACACTTCAAATGGTGGTATTACGATTGGAGGACAGGGGAAGCGTTCATAGTGTTGAACAGAGAAGGAATGATAGAGACGATCAGGGTATTTGACCTAATATGGCTCACTAACTTGTCAGCTGATGATGTTTATACATCATACAAGTGGCCACTATTCTATGACACACAAGATATTGTACAAGCTCTCCAGCTCCAACATGTTATAAGACTTTACTTCGCATTTAAGATACACGCGGGAGTCACCAAAGAGGAGAAGTACAAGAAGTTTCAAGAACATGTGAAAAATGTTAGACAATAGGATAAACTAGGTCCAATGGGGAGTTTGTTGATACACTATTCCTAGTTTAAGTACTTCAATGTAAATGTCTTTCATTTCTTACACATATATAATGCAAATGCTTAATGAAATATGATATGCGTTTTGATGTTTAATTGTGTTTGTTTATATCATATTCTTATTTTAATTGGTATCACTCATATTTTTGAACATTATATATAGGTTTGAGGTTGTTGTACATAGTTCTGAGTCAATAATGATTCAGAAATGTGTTCAACTTAGTCGGGTGGTTATTCGTGCTAATGGACCATACTTATGGACCATACACACGAATGAACTATACTTATGGACCAGTCGCCACGACTGAACCAGGAGACTAGATCAGTCGTATGACTGAGACATAAGAATGACTCACTCCCACGACTGAACCTTTAGTCGTGCGTATGAGTCAATTGCATGAGTCAGTCGCATGATTGAACCACGCTAATGGTTCACTCATACGAATGGATACTAAAACCTATAAATACCACATAATTTGTGGAAAAACTAACACTTCGAATACTATCATACCCTATCCATCCAGAGCGTCCCAGTTCGTCCATCCAACTTCATAGTTCGTTCCTGATCGATTCCAACTCGTTCTTAACGTTTGTTTAATCGTTAAATCAATCAAGTTGTCGTTCTCATTGATTGGATCGCCCATCAAATAGAATTCCATGCTACTTGATCTGGTCTCACGTAGAACCCATTAGTACTCCATACGAAAACGGTCCTAACATATAGTACCCTTCTTGAAGTCATGCTGATAGAGATACTGAGATAGTGTCTCACACCACTTCCTTGGAGCTTAGTCCAGCCCATAAAGAGCTTTATCAAGCCTGCAGACATAATCAAGATGATCTGGGTCTACAAAGCCAGGTGGTTATTTGACATCACTTCTTCATCAATCACCCCATATAGAAATGCACACTTGACATCAAGTTGGTAGACCTTGAAGTCCTTGGATGCAGTAAACACTAGGAATATCCTAACAGCTTCGAGTCTTGGTATAGGAGCATAGACATCATTGTAATCAATTCCTTCTTCTTATGTGTACCCTTGAACAACTAGCCTTACCATGTTCTTGATTACAAGTCCTCTATCATCCTTCTTGTTCCTAAACACCCACTTGGTACCTACGATAGTCTTCCTATGAGGAAGAAGACATATATTCCAAACATATTGTCTCTTAAATTAAAGCAACTACTCTTACATTGCTTTAACCCAAATTCCATCTTTCAAAGCCTCATCATCTTTCTTTTTCTGGGAAAAGAAACAAGAGTGTAGACAAACATTTTTGTCATGGGTTTGTCCTCTTATTCTCACCCCCTTATCAACATCTCCAATGATGTTTTGGTGGGGTGTGACTTGTGGATCCTAAGTTGAGGGATCACAACAAGTTTATTAAATATATCTAAATTTGTAAAGTTTAGATATGGCAATGAAGTGTCTCCCACCATATCATCACACTTATCTATAGAAGCTTGATCCAATGAGTGTGTGACATCATTGATGTTGTCTTCAATGGAGTAGTTAACAACATCAAGAAATATTTGATCACTATCACCACCACCATGTCCTCCTACATTTGAAGCTCTTTCATTTCAGTTTTGTGTCTCTAAGTTGGAATTTGTAGGCACCTCAGATGTATCAGCTTGATTTGTCATTGTTGTGCTGATAGGAACTCCATTTAAAGGGTTAGTTACCACTTGAGCAGAAGTAGTAGTCTTGCTTGGTCTTCTCAGCTTAAATCTTGGGTTAGGATCTCCTTTTGATAGGTTACCTGTGGATCCTAAACACTCTCACAAAATTTGTTAAAACAATTGGTAAGTAAATCAAGATCGAATAACCAATCAAGACTAGAATCTTTCACACAAGGAGTGGGCGCATTGAAGATCACATTGGCTTATTCTTCAACTAGTCTAGTTCTGAGATTGTATACTCTATAGCCTTAGCTTGGGAAGAGTATCCTATAAAGTTTCCATCATCTGATTTCTCAGCAAGCTTGGCTACTAAATCTTTGGTATTCACGATGGTCCAAGGACATCCAATTGATCTAAGAAAACTAATAAAATATCTCCTTTTGTGCCACATTTCATAAGGAGTCTTACTATGAGTCTTAACTACAAAAACTCTATTCTACATATAGGAGGTAGTGTTGACTGCCTCTGCCCAGAAGGTGATGGGCAGTTTAGAATCAAACAACATGGTTCTTGCAACTTTAATAAGTGTCATGTTTCTCCTCTCAGCACATTGTTTTGCTGAGGAGTCCTGGGAGCACTATATTGACTTGTAATATTTTTTTATCATAAAATACGTCAAGGATTTGGTTCTTAAATTCAGTTCCTTGATCACATATTATGGTCTTGACATTGTGATCTTTTTTATTCTTAATTTCAAAATGAAGTTCTTCAAGATCTTAGGAGTCTCATCCTTAGTTCTAAGGAAGAAGACCCAAGTGAATCTTGTCAAATCATCTGTGAGGACTAAACAGTATGAGATCCTTCCTAGACTTATTACAATGGTGGGGCTAAAGAGATCCATGTGTAATAAGTGTAGGGGACTAGTGATAGAGTTCTTTTCCTTTGGCTTGTAAGACACCAAGTGTTGTTTCCCTTTCAGGCATGCAATACAATGATCATCACTTGTAAACTCTTTCTTTGGCATTCCAGTTACCAAGTCATTATTAATTAATTTATTCATGTTTTTAAAGTTTACGTGGCACATTCTATTATGCTAAAGGAAAGGCTCATCAATATTAGCTTTAGATAGAAAGCAAGAAACTTCTCCTGAAGGGGATGTTTCCTGCAAATCCATCTTGTCCATGTTCCATTTTCAGGGTCCTCTGAGTAGGATATGCTCTTGAGGAATGACCACCTCGGGATTGAGAACAATGCAATCATGGTCAGTAAAAAGCATGTTATGTGTCTGGTCATAAAATTGGGATACACTTAGTAAATTGAACCCAAGCTCCTTAACAAAGTTTACCTTCTTAATGATGAGCTTACCATTTGTGACCCTGCCCCTTCCTGTAATGTAACCTCCAGCATCTCCTCCAAAAGCAACTGGCTCTCCATCAATTCTTTCAGAGTTTTGTAGCAAAGAGTCATTGCCTGTCATATGCCTGGAACAACCACTGTCCATGATCCTTACACTCCTTGTGGTCTTTAGCTGTTCCTTCACAATAAGAAGAGAGTTAGTTACATTTGGAAACCCAAGCTTCATTTATCTTGGGCTTTTCATAATGGACTAAAGATAATGCAAAATTAATTGATCCTATGTTAAGACTTTAGGGATCATGTGCTGTTGTTAATAAAGAACTTCTAGTCACTTGGTATTCCCTTATCTTCCACACCATTTTTGGAAGATTGGACTTGATCTTAAATGCTTCGGAAGTTTTAACAACTTTGGAAGTTTTGGAGACTGATCGTTCAGAAGATCTTGTTTTCACTGCAGCAAGCTTCAACACTTCGAAAGCATTCCTTTCTTTTGAGACCAAAATATCTTCCGAAGGCATGTTTTGAAAGATTTAGTCTGCCCAAGACACATATTAAATTGACGTGGCTAGTGTGATATGATCCATGTTGGGTCATACCCAATAACAAGCCAAACAAACACCAATAAATATTTATTCGTTGAGAAGATCAAACAAATAAATATTGACACCAATTTAGAAAATAGGTTTTCTAAATCATTGCTTTTGTAAATGAACAACATTATGTGAATAAGTTGTTCATGAGAAATTATTTGTTTCAATTATTTAAGTTAGTTAAACAATGACAAATAAAAGAGTGTTAGTGTTATAAAATTAAAAGGGTTTTAATTTTATAAAACAAAAGGGGCAAGAGTGTAACATTTTTATAAAATGGAAATGGGAGGGAATCCCACTTTGAGTGGGATATTTCGGCCGCCCCTTGGCCTTGGATGTCCCAACCCACTTTGTCTTGTAAAGTGCAAGACATCAAGTCATTCACACTCTCCAATCTCACACCCTCTCTCTTACATGCAAAAGAATAACTTTCTCTCCATTCTCTCTCAAAAAATCGATTTTTTGGGTCTGAACAAGAGGGCTTCTCATGGCTGAAAATCAGTCTTTGTGAGCTGAAAATTCAGCCTTGATTGTGTTGATTCGGATCCACAAGAAGTGAAGGAAGTTGGTGTTCTACAACCTAGCAAGTAAGGTGTCATCGAGGGCTTGTGGGTATCATCTCTTGAGGGCTTCTACATTGAAGTCTTAGCTTTCAAACATCATCATCTTCCTGCATCATTCTCCATGTTTCTAAGGTAGTAAATGTGTTCTTGAGTGGTTTTTGATAGTATGCTCTTCCATATAAATAGATCCTTGTCTTGGGTTTTGTTTTAACAAGTTTATATGATACATGAACTCACGTTTTAGATGTAAACTCCGCTGTGTTTTACATGTTAAATGGTTAATATGACTTTGGTAAGAATCTAAACAACCCAACAATGGCATCAAGAGCCGGTTATATGGATACATGCTTCAAAAATTGAAATTTTCGGGACCTTTTTTTAATAAAAAGTGGGCTTGAAATTTCACACATGGAAGTCCCTTTGTTTTTCAAGATATTACTTTTATATGTATGTAAGAATCTTGAAAAATTAAAATCATGAGATGGTTTGTTTGTTTGGACAAAAACCCACTTGTTCTTGGTTTGTTTTGGCTGAGATTTTGGGTACAAAAGGGGCTGCCATTCACGGTTTTTATATACATATTTGGATGTGTTTTTAGTGCATAAAACCTAGCCATGACCTTGTGTTTGATTGTTTGCGGTTGTGATTTCATTTGGTTGTAATAAAGGCTATGTAATTTATTTGTTTCATTTGGTATGTAATAAATAGATTAGTATGCACTTTATTTTCCTATAAAAAATGTATTAGGATTTTTTCCATGTAACAAGCATTTTGGGGCTGATTTGTAAGACAAAGAAGGTGCCTAAAGATGGTGGTGGAATCATAACACAAAAGGAATACTTGAAGCATTTGGATGCAAGTTCAAGTGGGAGTTCATCAACACAACATTGTGTCATGTTTTTTACCATAGAAATGACCTCTTGTAACACTTGTTATGGCAAGCAAGTGTGGTTAAAATAGCTGGCTATGGTTATGCACTTATATTTTATGTTTGGTTGATTATTTGGTTGTTTGGTTGAGTTTGACATTTTAATTGAAAATAGATAAACTAGTTAAACAACTAAAATTAAAACAAACAAAAAATTAGTTCTATCATTAAAGGAATTAATAAAATGAGTTTTTAAGGGTTAATGATTTAACAAAAATGAGTTTTGTTAAAAGGAATCATGAAAATAGTTTTTCATAAAATACCATGCATTTGAATGCATACAAATAGTATGGTATAAAAGGATTTTTCTAAAAACTAGAATTTTAGAAACTACAAAAACCCTTTTCAAAACAAGTTTAACACCATCCTTTTAAACAACACTCAATTCACTTGCAACTTATTTATGGGATAAATGTCACCTAACCATAAATATAGAAACTTGTGAAGTTGAGGTGAAATTGCCATATTTGTGGGATAAAGGTCACCTAACCACTTATATTTGTAAAATCACACGTGTGTCTAAGTAGGACG
>BJCO01675236.1:0-29845 GCA_018326465.1 Flaveria floridana | reverse complement strand
ACTTTTGAACACCCGCACTCGTAAAAATTGAATTTTTAATGTAAAAGGAACGGATCTTTGATTGAAAAACATTGATTTTTGCAAAAACGTGATTGAATCCACGTAGAATCGAGAGCCAAAGCTCTGATACCACTTGTTAGGACCGAGTACGAACTGGTACTAAACTGAATATACGTGAAAACCAGATCAAATAGTACGGAATCCTATTTGATTGGCGATCCAATCAGGGAGAACGTTATTCTAATCAAAACTAACGATTAGAAAACGTTAAGAATTGATTAGCAATGATCAGGAACGCTCTATGAAGTTGGAAGGGACAACTTGGATGTTCTGGGACGGCTAGGGTTGTGTATTCTCGAAGTGTTACGTTTTTCCACAAACTAAGTGGTATTTATAGGTTTTGTGTCTTCATTTGTACGACTGAACCATTAGCATGTTCAGTCGTGCGACTGAAGCATGCGGTTGATCCATTCGTACGACTAAATGTCCAGTCGTGCGACTGAGTCAATCACATGTCATAATCGTGCGACTGATCCAATCTCCTGGTTCAGTCGTGCGACTGGTCCATTAGCATGAAGTGTTCATGCGTATGGCCCATTAGCATGGTCCATTCGCATGAAAACTTCATACGATTCACAAACCTATATAGTTAGTTCAATATGCGTTATCACACAATAAACAATGAAACATTAAACATTATAAGCATCAGCCACATATTGTATTTTATTTATACCCATTCAATAATACATATTCATTCATTCAAAGAGTTTTTCATTACAAATATCAAATGATTACATCAATGTAACAAAATAAAAGTCCTTAAACATTTAAGTACATTAGAACTGGAACTAGGGACATATGTACCAACACCCTTCTTAATCTTTTGCTTGATCACCCTAATGTGCTCATCCATAGTGGATAGAGACATTGGACCAAGTCTCCTTCCAAAGAACCCATATAGCTTCAAGAAGCTGACCATCTTTAGTTTGTTAGCAGACTTCTTCTGATTGACTTGCATGGTGGCTCTTGACTTTGCAGCCTCTTCCCTTATCTTCCTCTTAGTAGATTTTTATTCTTTTAACACTTCTTGCTTAATCTACTTGAGGTACTCAAATTCTATATACTCATATAGCAAGGGAACTAGGTTTGTTGCCTGATAGAGGCCTATGGCACTCATGTAGGTTATCATGTTTTGTCTGTCTTGTTCCCTACCCACCTGGGTTTCTTGTTCAAAAACCACAACCTCTAATTTAGGACTTTCTTGAACTAGAGAGATGATGGGAGCTTTGGAGAGTCTTTTTCTTTTTCTATCTTCCTTAATCTTGAGGAGCAACTCTGCAGTCTCAGCCTCCTTCCTCTCTTTTGACATTTTAGTGTCAGTTAGATCATTAAGTTCATCCAAGGGAAGAGAGATGATTTTATTAATGTTATAGTTCCTTGACCCCAAATAGTTTAATCTTGTTGCCCTTAACTCATCCTCCTGAGTTTTTGGCCTGGGGGCAGCCCTGATTGCAACTTCCATGAAGCTCAGGGTCTTATTTATTCTCTCTCACCTTGCCTTCCTCTTCCTCTTCCTTTTCTCCTCCTCAATCTCCTTAAAGGTCATGATTCTTTTCCCTTTATCAGTCACTGGCCTATCTGACTCACGGTGAAGAGAGCTTTAGCATTCATCACTTGGTGTAGCACTTGAGCTCTGACCAGAGCGAGGCTGTGATACACCTTCACCAGCTGGTGCCTCACTGAGGGTACTAGATGCTGAGGCAGTTTCTGACTCAAGGTACACAGGTTCAACTACTGGGTCTTCAACCAAAGTTTCCCCTTCAAAGCTAATCTTAGGGTCTGACTTAATATCTAGTTAACTAACAGTTTTAACTGCTAGCCTTTGTCTATATAAGTAGGATCTTCCTATGATCTCTTCAAGCACCCTTCGCTAGACCTTCTCAGCAAACCTGTTAGCTTCCTGTGATGACTTGAGTTAGCAAGTGGCAGGTCAACCAGAGGAAAGCTCTCATAGTATCTCAGGGTTTGAAATTAAAGGCTTCTTGTTGCCCTTGAGATATAAAGAATACTAGGGCTCTTATATTAGCATCATACCTCCATCCTACTATTGGATTGTCAGTAGGGTAACATGGGGTAGACATAGCCCTTGGTATGCCCTGCTCAAAGTTTAATAAACTTTGAATTAGGGCATCCACAATGATGTTGGCCTGAGGAGGTTGTTGAGTATGGAAAACTGTAAGTGATGATGATGAGGTTTCTATGTCTATACTTTGAGTAGAACTCCCAGGTTCTATAATTGCAGGTAGGACTTCCTACCCTGTTTTGGTAGCATCACCCTCTTACACAGGGGAGCTAAGGGTTAGGTCCACCACATCCACAGGTCTTATGGTCCTGGTTGAGTTCGCCTAGAAGGTCTCCTAACTAGCTTGCCCTTGAGATTGGTGATCTTAAATTGCTGATCAAGGACCTTCCTTTGCATGGTAGCCACCTGAGATTCAAGGTGACTTACCTTTGAAACTAAATAGATGCATGTTATAGACATTTGTTGCACCTTTAGTTGCAGACCCCCTTAATATTCATCAGAAGAATCATGGGGGATGAGAGAACATAACAAAAGTCATCTCCCTTACCACCATCTTATGGTTCTTGGCTGCTAGATTTCCCGTGCTCTATGACAACTTCAAAAGAGGTGTCAAGGGGCTACGTTGTCATTATTAAGGTCTTAATGATATAATCACTTACAAAAGTGAGAGCCTGTTCCACATGAACTTCCTGAACATGCTCAAGGAAGTCCACCTCAGGTTAGGGGTAGATGATGTAGGCTAGATATGGGTGTCTCGGGAGCATTCATCTGTTCTTGATAAGGGGAGGAGAATAGAGACTCATGGTACTCACTAAAACCCATATCCTAATCATCATAGAATTATAGGTTAGTGATGGGTTGGTTTAAGTCTAACGGTCGGGGATGGTAACCATCCCCTGAAGATTGATCACCTGAGTTTTGAGACTCAGAGTAAAGGCTTGAGGCTTAGGCAATGAGCTCATAGGGTTAAGCATGAGGAACCTTAGAACTGATCAATGAAGTAATAGAAATGGTTTGCTCCTTAGGAGAAGTGGGAGCTCTTGGTTCCACTTCCTCCTGCATGGATGATTGTATGGGGGCCTGCTCAATCTGAAAAGACAGAGTAATTTGCTCCCGGTATATTTGGTTTCAGAAGATATTAAACCATAGAAGTTTTATTCAAATGATGAATATAGCTTCCGAGACTTAATTGTTTTTAAAAGAAAATTGTCCTTCAAAACATATAAGTACTTAGAAGCATATTTAAGCTTCGGAAGATATATCAGAATTTCTTCCGAAGGCAAATTTATTAGTAAGTAGGTATTAGTTTTGAATACATAATTTTTTTAGAAGTCAACATAATGTATTTCAAACGAAAACATATCCTCAATTCTTAAAACTCTAAGGAATATCATTTAGAAAAATTTCTCCCAAAGTAAACAAGGCTTATATAAGTAATAATATAGACAAATTAAGACACATATATTCCAAAAATAATCTTGAAATTAATTTAAGAAAATCTAGTCAAGGTTAATCATCCCAATAGCTGATACACGATACTTAAATCTCTATTTATCTAAATCCTCTATGAACAGATCAGCATATTGTTCATTTGTGTTGACTTTGACTAGTTTTATCAATCACTTTTCTAAATTATACCTTATCAAATGATATCGATGTTGATGTGCTTTATCTTTGAGTGTTGCACAAAATTCTCTATGATAAAGATAGTACTATTGTCTATGTGGATGAGAGTCTCCTTGAAGTTGAATCCATAGTCTAACATCTGATTACAAATCCAAAGTAGTTGAGCGTAGCAGTTTGCAACAACAATGTATCTAGATTTAGCAGTTAATACAGACACACAGGATTATTTCTTGCATTGTCATGAGTCTAGCCTTCTACCAACAAGTTGACATCCCCCTGATGTAGACTTTGTAGTCATGTTGCAGCCACCATAGTCACTATCTGTATAAGCATACAGAATGAAGTCGAATTCTTTGGTTACCAAAGTCCCAGCTTGGGAGCTCCTTTATGTTATCTAAGAATCCTCTTGACAGCAACTAGGTGTGAGATCTTGGGGTTGGCTTGATATCTGGCACATATGCATGTGGCAAACATGATATTAGATCTGCTAGTTGTGAGATACATAAGAGACCTAATCATAGCCCTGTTAAGAGGTTCATCAACACACTCCCCCTCAAAATCAGTTCCGAGGGAGTGGTTTCTAGCTATGGGTGTCTTAGCAATCTTGCACATACTTTGATTGGTTTATGGAGATGCCATTATCAACCTGCTTCACTTGAATTCCTAGAAAAAATTAAGTTGCCTATGGTACTCATTTCAAATCTATTATTCATCAGCTTCTTAAAGTCTTTGTAGAGCTTTGAATTAGCTAACCCAATGATGATATCATCTACATAAACTTAAACCAGCATCAACTCATTTCATATTCCTTTGATCAAGAGTGTGTTGTCAATAGTACCCCTTTTGTTACCATGTTCTACAAAATACTGTGACAGTGTCTCATACCACTTCCTTAGAGCTTGGTGCAGCCCATAAATAGCTTTGTTAAGCTTGTAGACATAATCAGGATAATCTGGGTCTGCAATGCCAGGTGGTTTCTTGACATACACTTCCTCATCTATCACCCCATATAAAAATGCACACTTGACATCAAGTTGATAGACCTTGAAATCCTTGGATGCAACAAAAGCGAGGAATATCCTAACAGCTTTGAGTCTTGCAACTGAAGCAAAAATATTTGTGTAGTTAATCCATTCTTCTTGAGTGTACCCTTGAACAACTAGTCTTGCCTTTTTCTAGATGACAAGTCCTCTATCATTCTTTTTATTCCTAAAAACCCACTTGTTACCTATTGGTGTCTTCCCATAAGGAAGAGGACATAGGTTCTAAATCTTTTGTCTCTTGAATTGAAGTTGTTTCTCATGCATTGCTTCAACCCAACTTCCATCTTTTAAAGCTTCATCAACTTTCTTTGGCTCAATCTAGGAAAAAAAGCAATAGTATAGGCAAACATTTTTGTTAAAGGTTTATCCTCTTGTGCTCGCGCAGTCTTAACATCTCTAATGATGTTTATGGTAGGATAGGACTTGTGGATTCTCAGTTTAGAAATCACAGCAAGTTGGTTTGATAGATCTAAGTTACTGAAATTCAAATCTAGTGATTAAGTATCACCCACCATATCAGCACACTTATTAAGTGAAACTTGATCCAATAAGTGTGTGACATCATTGATGTTGTTTTCAGTGGAGAGGTTTTCAGCATCATGAAATTCTTGATTATTTTCACCATCTCCAACTCCTCCTACATTGAAAACCCCTCCATTTGAGTTTTGTAACTCTGTGCTGGAATTTATAGGTACCTCAGATGTATGAGCTGAAGAGTTTGTTATAGTTGTGCTGACAGTATTTCAACCTGCAGGGTTTGTTACCACTGGAGCTGAATGAATTCTATCACTTGGTCTTCTCAGCTTAAATCTTTGGGTTAGCGATGTTACCTGTAGATCCTGAAACATTTTCACATGATTTCTTAAAATAGTTGGTAACTAAATCAAAATCAAATAACCAATCAGGATCAGAACCTTTTACACTGGGTGTGTGCTCTATAAGCCTTAGCTTGGGAAGAGTATCCATTGGAGTGTCCATCATCTGATTTCTCGGCAAATTTGGCTATATGATCTTTGGTATTCAAGATGATATATGAGCATCTAAATGATCTGAGAAAACCAATGAAAGGTATCCTTTTGTGTCACAGTTCATAAGGAGTCTTATCATGAGTTTTGACTACTAAAAATCTGTTCTTCACATAGTAAGCATTATCAACTGCCTCTACTTAGAAGGTGATAGGCATTTTAGAGTCGGAGAGAATGTTCCTTGTAGCCTTAATAAGTGTATTATTTCTCCTCTCAGCAACCATTCTGCTAAGGAGTTCTAGGAGCACTATATTGTCTTGTAATACCCTTTTCATCATAAAATGTATCAAGAATTTGGTTTTTGAATTCAATTCCTTGATTACATCTTATGATCTTGACCTTTGATAACATTGATTCTTAATTTTTAGAATGAAGTTTTTTAAGATTTCAGGGGTCTCATCCTTAATTCTAAGAAATAAGACCTAAGTATATCTTGTGAAGTCATCTGTGATCACTAGACAATATGATGTTTCCTAGACTCATTACACTGGTGGGGCCAAAGTGATCATATGTAATAAGTGTAAGGGAGTAGTGATGGAGTTCCTTTATTTTGGCTAGTGAGACACTTTATGTTGCTTCCCTTTCATACATGCAACACAATGGTCATCACTTATAAAATCTTTAATTGGTATTCTAGTTACCAAATCATTGTTAATTAATTTATTCATGTTCTTAAAGTTTACATGGCATATTCTTTTATACCAGAGAAAGACTCATCACTATTGGCTTTAGATAGAAAGCAAGAAACTTCTCCTGATGGAGATATTTCCTGTAAATCTATCTTGTACATATTTCCTTTCCTGGGGCTCTAAGCAGGATATGCTCTTGAGTAATGACCACCCCGGGCTTGAGAACAATGCACTCATGCTCAATGAAGAGCATGTTATGTCTCTGGTCATAAAATTGAGATACACTCAGGAGATTGTATCAAAGCTTTTTAACATATTTTACTTTCTTATTGTTGAGCTTACCATTTATGACCCTGCCCCTTCCTGTGATGTAACCACCTGATTCTCCACTAAAAGCAACTGACCCTCCATCAAATTTCTCAAAGTTATGAAGCAAAAATCCATTATGTTTCATATGCCTTGAACAACCACTATCAATGATCCATACATTTCTTTTTGTCTTTAGTTGTTCCTTCACATAAAAAAGAGATGGTTAGTTACATTTGGAAATCCAAGCCTTGCTGGTTTTAGGCTCATCATGATGAATTGAAGATCAAAAGTTATTAACCCTATATTCAAGCTTTGAGGATCCTTTATTGTTGTTGATGAAGAAACTTCAGTCACATGGTCTTCCTTCATCTTCCACACTATATTTGGAAGACTAGACTTAACCTTCAAGACTTTGGAAGTTTTGACAACTTTGAAAGTTTTGAAAACATCAAAAGTTTTAGAGACTGAACCTTTTGAAGCTTTTGCATCCACCTGAGCAGACTTTGGTGCTTCAAAAGCATTCCTTTCTTCCGACATCAAGTTTTGGAGACTGAACCTATCTTCTTCTTGGTCACCTTAGAGCTTCTGAACGAAAGTGATTTTCTTTCCGAAGTTTTCCTCCTCTTCTTCTTTCTCTCAAAAGTATTCTTCTTGTTCATATGGATGGTATTATTGGTATTGTCGATGTAATTCTTAGCAAAATTAGTAACACCACCCTACATGATGCCTTCAACTCACATACTTCTGAGGGTCTTGTTCTAAGGTGAAGGTTAAGTTTGATCTCTTTCAACTTTCTTCTTCATCTTCATAGATGATATGACATGCTTCTGAGGTTGAGGCATGCTCTTTGAACTGGATGGTTCAGATTGTGCACCAGTGGTGCATATTTGATCAACCTTCTTCTTTTTAGCAAGATAGTTTTAACTTGAACTAACCTGTGGTACTAAAGTACATAGTTGAGTCTTCAGTATTCACCACTTCAAATCCAGCAGAATTAAAAACTTGTTGTTGCTTGGAGTTGAAAGTGGCCTTGATCACTTGGGCTTTCTTTGATTTTCTTTTGGCTTCCCTGATCAAAATCTTCCTAGCTGACTTGGCCATCCTTGGTTCTTTCTTCTCTTGAGGAGGATAGTGACCTTTTTAGGATAATCCTTCACACTCACTACATATTCATCCTTCACTAAATTTTCTATTTTAAGTTTATAGTCATATTCAGCTCTTTTGAAATCAGCTTCTAAATTATTTAAAGACTCAATGCTAAGATCTCAATTCTAGGTTATAGGACCTATACATGTTTACTTTGGCAATGCATTCTATAACCTATACATGTTTACTTTAGTAATGCATTCTATAACCTATACATGTTTACTTTAGCAATGAATTAACGTGTACAAAGTTGTTCTAATACCTTGCCTACTTTATGGCCAGCCATCAGTGCTTGATTAGGAGAAATATCCTCTACCTGAAAGCTCCAATCAAAGCCTCCCTGTTCAACAGCAACAGCAGCTTCTTGTTTTGGTTTGCTTGGCTTCATAGATCTGGGAGCAACATTAGTGTAGTTAGGCTTGGACTATGCTTGGCCACAATAAGTTCTTGATGCCTTGCACTCCCTAACAAAGTGTCTAATTTGGTTATAGTTGTAACACTTCACTTTGCTTTCATCTAGTCCAAACTTTCCACTAGTTACATTACTAAAAATCTTTCTTCCAGTTCTCTTATAGAACTTCTTGACTCTATGAATAAGAATGGTCATTTCTTAGACAATCTTCATATACTCCAGTCATCTGGAGGGATATAATTCAAGTCTTCAAAAGTGAAGAGAAAGATGCCAAACCTTTCATCATGTAAGGCCCCGTTCCCGAAGACCTCACAGTTAGTCAATCATAGCAATATACATATAAAACATTAGACCTTTCATAAGGTTAAGCAGCAGATTAAGTTAACAAAAACCATTCATTTCATTAATAATTATTGTTGTTAAGTAATACATCATTGTTTCATAAGTTACAAAAGGATCTTTTAATTGCATTACAAAACAACAATATCATTCAGCATGAATGGATGCCAGTCCTGCCCTACCGAGTAGTTCCACCCGCGTGCCACCCTCAGTAACAATTATCTGTCAACTGAAAATGCATAAAAGTCAGCGTTGCTTAGTGAATTCTAGTTTTAAAAGAGTTTAAATAACTTGTATAATTTTTTATGAAAATAACCTTTTCAATAACATACTTCTTTACTTTCATGCATACATCACAGTATACTCTTATTATCTTTCATCATCGTACGCATTCGTTCATTTCGTACTTTTTCATTAACTTTCACTTTCATCCAGACCAATGTGCAATACCCCGAACATTATGCACGAAACTGATACTGGGCCAAAGTCTATAAATAGACCCCAAACATTATGCATGAAGCGTGGCCCAGTACCTAGGGCATGCCACAAGGGTCCCGTCAATCTCAAGGATTGACCATGTGTGCATCCTTCGGGTTAGCTAAACCGCACACAGTTGAGCTAAAGACAACATAGTCGTGCACCTCCATTCAATTGCTTGCAATACTTTCATTCGTTCTTTATGTTTCAATTTTCATTATAATTAATCTTTCACTTACTTTAATGATAATACTTTACATATACGAATATAACCACTCCACGTAAAGCCACATAGATAATACATAATAAGGAACATAAGAACAGCCAAAACATGCATAAAATAAACAAATATAAAAATCAAGTCAAACTAGGGTCAAACCCTAAAATGTCCTTTTTCCTAAAATTTTAGAATATTTTCTAAGTGTCCTAGGCGCATGAGCACTATGCAGGCGCATGAGGACTCCTTGGGTGCATTAGCCGTATGTGGACGCATGAGTCAACAGTTAAGTGTCTGGGTCACTAATTTTGGGCACATGAGGTACTGTTCCAGCGCATGACTAACACTTAGGCATTTTGGGCAGTGGACGTATGGGAAAGACTTAGGCTCATGAGTGACTTTTGGGCTAATGGACACTATTCAGGCGCATAGGCCTGATACTTAAAATATTTTAGCAAAAAATCTTAGGCGCATGGGAACAATTTGGGCGCATGAGATACGCCTAAATTTTTCTTAGTCAAATTTTTGGCGCATGGACCCTATTTGGGCGTATGGCCAATCGTTATACATATTTCTAAACCATTTTCAGTCCCAATCTGCTTTCTAACATACATTTAACATAAACTTGTCATTCTAAGCATCAAAACAACCTTACAACCTTAAAAACAATCATTCACATACACAAATACATATGGGTTCATACATAAACCATAAAAAAAGATTTTGAACATGCATTTTCAGCCTCAAAAGTTTAAAACATGTAAAAATCAGGGCTCTAGAACTCACCTATGTAGCCAACAAGTAAAACTCCTCCAACTTGTGTGCACAAGAGTTCAAACACCTAAAACAAACCAAAATAAACAACCAAACACATAGAACACATAAAAATCGGTTTTATGGTCAAAAACATAACAAAACCGAACCAATTATGCAAGAAATACTTACCAAGATAAAACACAGCTTATTCTTCTTCTTGAAACTGAGAGAAAAGGTTTCTTCTTCTTTTTCTTTCTTCTTTTAGTCAAAAAGTAGTAGTGTGTATGTGAAATAGGCGGCCATACTCTCAAATGTATTAAAATATTTGAGTTTTGTACTCTTTACACTTTGGCCCCCTCCACATTGGCTCATTTCCCCTTTTTGCAAGATACTTTTATTTTCTCTTCTTATTACTTTTCTTTTCTTTTATTTCGACAAGAAGTTTCGGGTGTTACAAGTCTACCCCCCTTAAAGAGGTTTCGTCCCTGAAACCCGTCACTCTTCGAATAACGGTGGATAATGTTGTCTCATTTCTTCCTTAGTCTCCCACATAGACTCAGAACCCTTTTGGTGTTTATTCCTCAATCTCTTCTCTTTCTGATCGATGATTGCCACTGGTTGCTCCACATAATTGAGTCATTCATCCACCTCGATATCCTTCAGTGGTACAATCATGTCTTCATCGGCCAAGCACTTTCTCAGATGAGATACATGGAATGTCGGATGAATTCCACTTAACTCATCAGGTAGTTCTAATCGATAGGCCACCTCTCCTACTCGTGAGATGATTCGAAAACGCCCTATGTACCTTGGGCTCAGCTTACCCCATTTCCCTTGGAGCATATCTTCGAGAGTCTGAATCATCCTTTCAGACTGACCATTTGTCTGAGGATGATAAGCCGTGCTAATGTGTAGCCTCGTCCCGATCACGTCATGGAATCTTTTCTAAAACATTGATATGAACCGGGTGTCACGGTCCAACACGATAGACACCACCATACCATGACGAGCTACAATTTCTTTAATGAACAGATCCGTTACTCTTTCGGACGAATATGTCTTGCGGATTGGTAGGAAGTGAGCACTCTTTGTCAGACGATCAATTATCACCCATATGGTATCGTACCCCTTTTTCATACGAGGTAGCTTCGTAATGAAGTCCATGGTGATATGCTCCTACTTCCACTCGGGTATATCCAATGGTTGGATCTTCCCGTATGCTTCTGATGCTCTACCTTCACTTGCAAGCAAGTAAGGCACTTGTTCACGTACTCGGCAATGTCTCACTTCATTCCGAGCCACCATTAATCTCTCTTCATATCATGATACATCTTTGTAGCACCGGGATGAATGGAGTATCGAGTCTTATGAGCTTCATCAATGATTCGTCCCTGTAGGTTTCCCTAACAATGGATCCACATCCGCCAAAAACGGGTTCTAACTCCATGGGTATTTTCTCCCAACTCCGTGACTAGACCTCTCATTCTTTCGGAGTTAAGGCAATCTTCTTTCAAAGCCTCATTTTGAAATTCTTTGACCTAGGTCATCACATCAAAGGTCATCACTAGTTGACAAGCTTTCACCCGGATCGGTTCGGGTCTCTCCTTTGGCTGAGGGCATCAGCTACTACATTGGCTTTACCCGGATGGTAGTGGATCTCACAATCATAAACCTTGATCAACTCTAACCACCTCCTCTACCTCATGTTGAGATCCTTTTGCTCAAAGAAATACTTTAAGCTTTTGTGGTCCGTGAAGATTGTACACTTTTCCTTTTACAGGTAGTGCCTCCAAAACTTTAATGTGAAAACCATAGCCGCTAGCTCCCAATCATGGGTCGGATAATTGAACTCGTGTGTCTTCAACTGTCGGGACACGTAGGCTATTACCCTTCCACATTGCATCAACACGCAACCCAGTCCCAAGTAAGAGGCATCCGAGTATACCACTAAGTCTTCACTCTCTTCGATTAATGTTAAGACAGGAGCTTGAGTCAATCTCTCTTCAATTCCTCGAAAGCTTCCTCCTATTCCCGACCCCACACAAACTTCACGTGCTTGCAAGTCAATTTAGTCAAAGGTGAGGCTATTTTGGAAAAGTGATAGGATTAAATGAATCAATCTGTGATGATATTAGAACATAATTCAATCAAAAACATACAAATGCAATCAAATCAATGCAAACAATCAAATAAAAATTCATAGTCGTTCATTGATAGAAAGCAAAAACAATTAGAAGTGTAGTAGCAGTTGCAAGTCTAATCCCTAGTCTACTGCTGCCTACACACACCTAAGCTATTTATACTACCAATAAACAAAGGAACTACTATTTACAAAACTAGTCCATATACTATGACAAAACTTATACAAAAGACAAATAAAGACAACATGTTAATCTTTAAGAAGTTCTAACAATACTCCCCCTAAGATTTACATGGTCTTCAGTTTTTGCAATCTTCTGTCTTCTGAGCTTTGTCTTCTCTTTTTCTTCAACCTGCATTCTTCTCTTCAACCTTAGTCTTCTCTTGTCTTACATCTTCTGTCTTCTCTCCTCTTTCATCTTCTATCTTCTTGTCTCTTTCATATTTAAACTTTAAAGAAGTCCTCGGGTTCTTCTTTAATCTTGAACATAGGCTTTTCCTTGTACAGTTCTTGTTCCTTCAAGGCCTTAGCAATTGCTGACTTGAACTTGCTCGCTAAGATACCTTGTTCAGGCTTTGCCTCGTTAGTTTTTATCTCCATTCTGTTCATTACCTCCAGTGTATCTTTCGATAAGTCTGTAATATCAATATTTGCATATAACTCAATAGGTTTTCAACTTCCTCTTGAGTATACCTCCAGAACTCCCTTACTAGATATTCTCATGAACTCAATCTCCTTTATATCCTTCTTTACAATGTTAGCATGCGCTAAAGCTTTTCTCAAGCAGATTCTCTCCATAGCCGCATTCATAACTTTGATAATAGAGAGAAAATACTTTTTATCATTTTCAGCAATCTCTGGAGTCACTCGATCAAACTTTTGGACATACAAAAATGAGATGTAACTCGGATGTAGCAATTTACGCGTAGATACTCCAAATAGAGTGATCATGTCCTCATCCCAATTCTCAAGATTTCAGACTAGTTTAAGCTCAAAAGTATCCGAATTATAGATACATCTCAGGATTGGTTTAGACTTTTACGTCCCTTCAATTACTTTCAATCCTGGAGTGGTCACCTTCTCAAAATATTGATCACAAAATTCTATCAAAAAAGTGTTCATCTTCTGCCTGTTTTCCTTGAAACTTTCTATTCTTTTTTAGTGTACTAAAGTATTTCTTATCTTCTTGTGTACATCTGATCTGCAAAAATGAACATGCTCTTGTGATCCCTCGGTTTAGTAGCTCAACAAACATTTCACCTCTTTTTGCTCCAGTTGGGTTGATTAAAGGCAGTTTATTCAACTCTTTTAAGTCTTGAACTGGGAGCTTAATTATGCTTGAAAAGAAGTGATAGACATCACAAGCAGCATTGACTCGCTTAATCAAGAATGCGTCAAAAACTTCATCATATTTCCATGCTACGATCTTTACTTGGTTAGTTGTGTCAGGAGCAATCATAGCATTTAGCAACTCAGAAATTGATTGTCCTTTCTGTAAAATATTCCTTACCAAGTCACCAGCAGATCGAGCTTTGTTAACCAGTTGTTTCTGACCAAGAGATAATTTATAAGCTTGTTGCTCTGATTCAGGAAACATTTTCATTAACTTTTTCCTCCTCTCATAAACTGATCTTTTCATGGCCATTGACTTAATCTCTTGTGGTTTAAGCATTCTTCTTCTTTTGGTGATCTCTAAATATTGGGGATTGTCAGTGTCAGGCACAATCATCTTGTTTGTTTGCTTTTTAGTTTCTTGAACGCTTCCGACAAGATTCCTCAGAAATTCAGCTTGTAGTCTTTTAAGTCTTTTCCATGGATAATTCCTCGCTTGCCGCCATGATCTCAAAGCAACAACATTCATATCTTCTGGATCTGGATGGTGTAATTCTGATGATGGCATCTCCTCAACATTGATACTTTTTTGTAGAGGATTACATTCACCGTGTTCAACAACTATCTCATTTAGGTCAACTGGGGCTACTGACTCAGCTGTTATGCATTTTTCATATTCTTCATTGATTTGAGTAATAGTCAAGCTATCCAGAAAGACTCTGTTATATTTCATCTTCACCAGATAGTTATACATGTCTTCAAACTCTACAAGTATATCTTCATAAGTAGTCTCTATCGGTGAGAATATAGATTCAATATTTGCTTCTGCAATATCTTTATCTTCAAGAACTTCATTATACCAATCATCATCAAATTCATCTTCAATATTCTCTAGAGCTTCTATTGTCTCTTGAACAAACTTATCACCTTCTTCTTGACTTTCAGAAATCCTTTGAACTTTAGATGATGGCTCAGGTAAAACTGACACATCTACATCATCTATTTTTCTTTTACCTTATCTACTTCAGAGATTTTCTCAATCTTAATTGGAGTTATTTCAGATACAATCATTAATTCTAGAGATTCAGACTTTTTATCTTCTTTCAGTTTAGTTAATTCCTCTTTCATAGCTTCATGCACTTCTGTTAACTTCTTGTATTTTTCCTCCATCAAGTCATAGTCTCTAATCATTACCTCAAATGTTTTCATATTCTCATCTTTGTCTCTAACAAGAGCTTCAATCTCAGCATCTTTCTATTGAATAATATCTTTAAGCTTCACATTCTCTTCTTTCAAATCATCTATAATCTTTCCTTGAGCACTGTTTGATTCTTTCAAAGATTGAAGTTCATCCACATCCGGAATATCTTCAGTTTTTACAGACACTTTTTGTGTTGTAATAACTAGAGTTTCTTTAGCTTCTATTGGATTAGAACTTTGAAATACAGGCTCAGAAATTATAGCTTCTATGAAATCAAATTCAAAAGTTTGATTTTGAACATCTTCCTAAACATTGACATCTATCTCCTCACCAACATGAGCTTCTGTCATTTCTTCATCATGAGCCATGCCACCAGATTTCCTTCATCAATATCATGTGTCTCAGCACCATGATCAGAAATAGTAGTTTCACTGCTCTCAGATTGATGAACTTCAGCGGTATCATCACCAGCGTTATCATCATCACTGCTAGAACTATCATTATCTATATCATCTTCATTGTCATCATCAACATCTTCATCATCATCATTGTCTTCATCATCGTCATCAGAGTTTACTTGAGGAACTTCATCAACAAGATCAGCAAAATCCACTTGTTCACCATCAATTAAGTGGAAGTGATCTATGTTGATATCAACATCATCATTAGCAATATTCCTCATGTATTGAAACATAGGTACATTTTGAGCACCAGTGATCATTGCTAATCTTTTATAAAATATCTCAGACATATGCTCAAACTCAAGAATATCACCACCAACTCCATAAGCATGAAAGTCTGGGTGTTCTTCAATAATGATCATTTTCAAAAACCTAGGATACATTAGTTATTTGTTCCTAAAGTCCTTTTCAAGGTTGAATATAAATCCATTCATTACCCACATAGCCATGTTGAACCTTCTGTTAGTAGCCAATGCCACTATCGGAGATGCAATGTCTATAGGAAAGGAATTCCAACAAGCACTTCGTTTAGACATGCAGTGCTGAAAGATATAGCATAAGAGCTTCCAGTGATTAAAGACTCTGGCTCTAATGAATTGCTTTTTGAGGAAAATGGTCTGCATGACCCATTTCAATGAATGTTTCTCTGCATTCATTGAATGTGGGCTCAGAAAGATCCTCTGGATCATTATGACCCAATCTTAATAAGGATCTGATAGAATCTTCAGAAACTTCTATCATCCTGTCATTTGTTACAAATCCTCTAAGCACTTTTCTTCCTTCATCATTAAGCTCAACTGAAGCAGTATGCCAAAACTTCATGATCAGTCTTGCATACATAACTAGCTGATAGCACATGGCATATACATATCTGGTCCTTAGAAGAAATCTAATCATTTCTTCATATTATGCTCAAACTTTAAATCATTCATCTACACAAGTGAAAACAAAACTTTAGTCAATTTCAATTTAAACTTGTTGAATTTAATAAATGTTGATTAAATTTTAATGAATTATTATGTTTTAAACAATTTTAATCTAACGTTTACTTAGAAAATTTCTAAGTGTTCATAATGTTTAAAAACATAACATTCTCAAGTTAGAGTTAATTGTTTTAAACATATCAATTCATCAAAAGATTATCAAGAACATATTAACAATTTGGATTTTTTTTATGAATTTTATTTTTAATTAAAAATTCAAAATTTTAATTAACTGCTCATCTTCATCAGTCGACTGATAATTCATCATCATCGAACAATGTTGATGAAATTTGAAGTGTAATGTGTTAATGTGCTTGAAATCGGTCCTATATCAACATTATTAACTCACTTTCAGTTTTTGTTTAACAATCAAGACACAAAATTCACATTTCAGATTTTTTTAGGGCTTATACGCCCGAACAAGCTAAAAACGCCCTAATCAAATTGAACTTTAAATCTTGAAATTATGTTAATTAGATGATGAACTTACATTTACAGTCTTAGAATCAAACTTTCTGTACCATAAATCGCACACAAAATTCAAATTTTGGTGATATATGAGAAACTGAGAGTCGAGAGTGAGTTCTGTGAGTTCAGGGGATTTTGTGAATGAATGAGTGAAAACACAAAGTGTTCTTTTTATACTAAGTGTTAAATTTTAGTCGCATGAGCACTGTTTGTGGGCATGAGACTGAAATTAACACAAAAATGTAGGCGCATTAGCACTGTTTGTGTGCATGATGTTGAAAATTTCACTAAGTATTTAGGGGCATGAGCAATATTTGTGCGCATGAGCTTAGGCGCATGAGCACTATTCAGTCGCATAAGCACTGTTTAGGCGCTTTTGCACTGTTCAAGCGCATGAGACTAGCTGAATCGCCTAACACTTGGACATTTTACTTGATACGCCCAATTCTAGAAATGCCTGGTACTATTTAGGTGCATGAAGGTTGTTGAAACGCCCAACACTTGACCAAATTTTTCAGACTTATGAACACTGTTTAGGCGAATGAGAATGTTTGAAACGCCTAAAACACTTGTGAATTTTCTGAAATTCAACATGCTCATGTTTGGACTTCTGACCACTGTTTAGGCGCATGAGATTTCTTACACTTGTATTTTTCCACATCTTCCACCTGAATACTGTTTAGACATATTAGTACTGTTCACATACTAATATTCAAACAATTTGTCAAAATTTTGACTTTCACTCAAAATTTTCATAATTGACCCTCAATTTTTGAACTTTTTGACATTTCTTTTTTATTTAAATTTTTAAATAAACAAAATTAATTTCTCTTTATTTTAGTCTCTAAATTTACACAAAAAAAATCTCATTTAAAAATTTGCAAGAAGCTTTTCCACTTGAAAATTTTTACAAGCTCATTTTTACATTATCAAACACACACATGCTTTGAACTTTTAGCTTTATCCTTTCCATTCAAACATTTTAATTTTGATTTTCTTAGAAACTCTTACTTTTTATTACTCCCCCTAAACTTTTAAGATTTACAAACTTAAAAGTTTCCCAAGTTGTCACAAGAAGATCACACTGGTCATTGTTAAATTGCGTGCACACAGAAAACATGCATAAAATCAAAATTAAATCAGAATAAAAATCTAATATATATAATAGAACCAATGTCTACAGTGAGATCATATCAGTTAAGATCAGTACATTAAAAGAAAATAAATTATGAATAGTCACAGACAATGAATAAATCCTGATCAAGTGTGTTCCAGGTCAGTGATTTCACAGCAAAGGAGACATAAGATCTAAGGACAGACAATGAGTGTTTTTGACAAGAGAATCAGCTCACTTACTTTTTCAATTCATGGATGGATTAGGATAGAATTAGATATGACATGATGTGACTCACACATAGACTTAAAGTGATCAACTATCATCAAGGCATGCAAGAAAGCACAAATTCTCAACTTATTACCTGACATATATTCATAACCAGAGTTCATGTTGATAATTTAGCAGATAATTATTATGGATAAACCATTTGATAAACTCTAACCATCCATTTGAATGGATTGTGCACATTGGCACCTTTTGCATCAAAGGAGAATATCCAGGTCTGTAATCACTTACAACAGAGGATATCTTATCACTTCAGGTCTATGATGACTCATAATAGAGAAGTAAGATGATGCTTGTAACAGATCTTATGGGCAGTCATATAACCACCAGGTATGAGTCTTGTAACTTTACAAGCAATCAATCTAATAAGCTAATACTACTCATTAGTACTGATATGAACACACATTCATGCATAGGTGATTTAGTTTAATCATAAGAATTTACTTTTTCAGTATAGTAGCATGAGATTGTCTACACATCATATCTGATCATGTCAGACTTTATTGTCGAGTGAAATATGCAACTGATCTTACTAATGTACTATCATTTCTCATATATTGCAAAAACAGATTCATTCCTGAAACATGAATTAACAAAGAAATACTCTATTTTTATAGTTTTTGTTTTATATTTTTATCTTTGATTTTGGATTTTCTATTGTTGTATTTGGTTTTTCTTTGAAAAGAAAACAAACGCACACAAACTACAATCAGGCAATTAAATTTGACAGTTTCTCTTGCTATGACCTTTTAGGATAAGGAAGGGTTCTGATCATGTTAAGACTCAAATAACTAAACAGCTTAAAAACCAATTTTACACATGGTTAATAAGACCAATTGACTCCACTAAATATCAAACCATCCTCGTAAGAAGGCTTTAGTAAATAGGTCTGCCAACTGTTTTTCAGTTGCAATTTGAATCAAAATAATTAAACCTTTTTCAGAGTTATCTCTGAGAAAATGATTTCGAATCTCGATAGGCTTTATTTTTCAATGTTAAACAGGATTAGATGTAATGAACATAGCAGCAGTGTTATCAATGTAAATTGGGGTTTTAAGAAAATTAAACCCATAATCCAGCAGTTGGTTTTATAACTAAAGGATTTGAGAACATCCTGCTGAAGCTATGTACTCAGCTTGTGCGGTTGAAACAGAGACATTTGTTTTTTTCTTGCACTGCCACGAGACTAATCTGGGACCTAAAAACTGACATCCACCCGTAGTAGATTTTCTATCTTGACAACATCCTCCATAATCACTATCAGTATATCCATGTAACTCAAAGTTTCCCTCGTAAGGATATCATAGCCCTAGAGCTAGTTTACCTTTGAGATACCTGAATATCCTTTTAACAGCAATTAAGTGGGATTCCTTCGGGTCTGATTGATACCTGGCACAGACACAAATAGCATACATTATGTCTGGTCTTGATACAGTAAGATACATCAATGAACCAATCATAGATCTGTATAAGGTTTGGTCAACTGATTTTCCTTTAGGATCAGGCTCAATCTTGGAGTTTACATCAGCTGGAGTTCTAATGGACTGAGAATCTTGCAGTTTAAATCTCTTCAAGAGCTTGTCAATAAACTTCTCTTGATTGATAAAAATACCATCTGTAGATTGCTGAACTTGAAGTCCAAGAAGAAACTGATTTCTCCCATAGAACTCATTTGAAATCAAAACTTTATGATTTCTTTGAATTCATTGCACAATTTTGGACTGGTGGAACCAAATATGATATCATCAACATACACTTGTACACATAAGAGATCATCAGCATCTTTCTTTATGAATAAAGTTGAATCGATTTTCCCTCGCGTGTATCCATGTTGGATTAAGTGTTGTGACAATGTTTCATACCAGATTCTTGGAGCTTGATGAAGTCCATATAAAGCTTTGCTAAGCTTATACACACGATATGGAAATTCTGAATCTTCAAAACCGGAGGTTGCCTCACATACACATCATTGGTGATTGGACCATACAAGAATGCACCTTTAACATCCATTTGATAACTTTTAATTTCATGAATGACGCATAAGCCAGGAAGACACGAATAGATTCAAGTCTTGCAACTGGAGATCATTACCCTCTTCTTGAGTGTATCCTTATGCAACAAGTCTCGCTTTATTTCGAATGATGATTCCTCGATCGTTTGTTTTGTTTCTAAACAACCATTTTGTGCCTGTAGCATTTTCTCCTTCAGGTAAATCCACAAGATTCCACACTTCTTGTTTGCGGAATCGCAATATTTCTTCTTGCATAACCTCAATCCAACCATTGTCTTTTAACGCTTCGGTAACGTTTTTAGGAACAACCTGAGAAAGAAAACATGAGTATAAGCAAAGGTTTGCTTATTCTGATTTGCTTCTCGTCATTCTCTTATTCAATGGACCAATAATCTAAGATGTTGGATGGTTCTTGTGAAAACGAGATGTCAGAATCTCATTCCCTTGAACATTAACATCCAGGTTTGTTTGATTCAAGTTAGAGAGTTGATGCAGTAGGCTTTAAAAATGTGGATTGAAATTAGGAACTTGAGTCGGTGAGTTCATAAAGTAATCAAGATTACCAGAATCAACTGCATCACTAGAGATGGATGATGTTCCAGACTCAGGTTGCACGAATTCAGTACCATCATTAGGAAGTGGTTGAGAAACATCTTGACCTTTTGAAACTGAATGATCTAAATCTTGATGAGATTGATCATTTCCATTGAATGGAATCGTTGAATCCTTACCAAAAGAGAAGAATAGGTAATCTGGACTTTTATCATATGGGTCGTCAGAATCTGAGTCATCACTGAAAGAACCAAGATCTTCTTGAGCTTTCTTCTTACCTGTAGAATCAAGCAAGTTAGATTGATCAAACAAGTTAGAATGAAAAGAGTTTGACAATGAATCAACGTCAAATAACCAAGCAGGACCATTTGAAACTGATAAAAATGAGTTTTCTAAGAATTTAACGTTGAATGTTTCAATTATAACATTAGTCCTAGAGTTATAAACTCGATAGGCTTTTGAAACAGATGAATATCCAATGAAAAATCCATTATCAGATTTTACTTTAAATTTTCCTAGATGATCACTTGAATTTAGAATCATGACTGGACAACCAAAAGATTTAAGGAAATCTATGTTTGGTTTCCTGCCAAACATCAACTCATATGAAGTTTTCAGTTTATCTTTCACGATTAACGTTCGATTCCGGATGAAACACGTAGTTGAGATAGCTTCATCCCAGAAAGTGATCGGAATTTTAGCATCTGCTAACATAGATCGTGTAGCCTCAATTAGTGTTCTGATATTCCTTTCAGCAACTCCATTTTGTTGAGGAGTTCTGGGAGCACTGAACTGATGAGCGATCCCTTTCTCTGCACATAACATATCAATATTAGCATTTTTTAATTCCGTACCATTATCACTTCTTATTATCTTCACTTTTTGATCTAATTGATTTTCAACTTTTATGATAAATTCTTTTAATAATTCATCCGTTTCAGAATTAGCATTCAAAAAGAAAACCCATGAAAATCTTGTATAGTCATCAATGATAACTAAACAATATGATTTTCTTCCAATACTCTTAACATTGGTTGGTACAAAAAGGTCCATGTGTAACATCTGGAGTGGTTTGGAATTTGAGTTTATCGAATTGGTCTTATAAGACGCTCTATGTTGCTTTCCCTTCAAACATGTTGAGCAATGATCAGTAGTTGCAAACTTTTTGGATGGAAGTCCAATAACATGATTTCCTACTACAAGCTTGTTCATGTTCTTGAAGTTGGAATGCCTGAGACGTCTATGCCAAAGCTGACTTTCATCATTTGATGCTTTAGCAATGAGGAAAGTTGTTTTTGTTGATAGATCAACTTGAGACATATCCAGTTTGTATACATCTTGATCCCTTTCAGCTTTAACAATCACCCAATCCTTGCTAATCTAAAATCCTGACTTCAAAACATAACAGAAAGAATCATCAAATAGAACAGAATATGATTTATCACAGATTTGGGATACGCTTAACAGATGAAATTTCAACTGAGAACAGAAGTTGACTTTATCGAAGCTTATTATTGGATACTGTTCCTTCTCCTGTTATCTTTCCACCTGCATCACCACCGAAGGCAACATGCGTTCCATCCTAAACTTAAATTCTTACAGTAAGGCATGATTGCCTGTCATGTGCCGGCTACACCCGCTATCCACATACCATGTATTGAGTGGCCTTCTTGGGTATACCTGCACAAGAAAGAAGTTAAGTTAAGGTATCTAGCCAAGTCGAAATAGTCTTGGGTTTTCCAAATTTATCAACAATGGTAAATTGCTTGAAATGAAGAGTATTCAAATCTGGCTTGTTCTTAATGAATTTACCAATTTTGTTATGCATATGTTGTTGATCATTTTTGTAAACATTCATGCCAGTTGATTGACCAACTTTTGAAAAATATTGATTGCCAATATTTTTATTAGTCATTCTTATAGATCTTGGTATGAATTGACCGTTCAGAAATTGTTTTGGTCTCACATAATTGTTCCTTTGGAAAGATATCAAACCTAAAGAAGGTTGGTTAGTTAATCTTTGAAATCCATCAGTTTGATTTCTTTGATACTGAGGATTAACATAACCTTTGCTCAAGTTTGAATTGGCAAATCCTCTCTTAGGTGGACTCTTTCAAAAGTAACAATTTTCAGTGTTGTGAGTTCTCTTATCACAGTAGATACAGTATTTGTTGAAATAACAATCTGTTATGGAATGATTCCTCATGTCACAAGACAGTACTTATTGAAAAAGCACTCAGCAGTATTGTGATTGTACATATCACAAATTTCACAATATCTCTGTGGAGATTTAAACAATTGCTTGTTAACTTTTGATGTTGACACTATATTTCATTCTTGCTTATATTTTAGCGTTAAAAAGTTAAATTGTTGTTTTTGATTTGTCAAAATTTTCTTTTGAGTTGACATTTTGTTCTTTGACATATTATTTTTCAGCTTTTGAACATGAACTTCCTTCTTGGATTTCCTAGGAACAAATCTTTTAGTAACAGCGGGAGTCTTAGAATCTAAACCCGTTTTCAGATCAGAGTGTGATTTGTTCTTAGGACTTAGCTTAACTTCTTGAAGAGAGTTCATGTTCAACAAACCAGCAGACACAAATTTTACAAGTTTTAGTTTTGTTGCTTGATTTGTTGGTTTTATCAGATTTTCTTGACACTTGTTTTGATCATTTTTGGCTTTAGATGATTTTCTTCTTCTTCTTTGATTCTTTGATTTAGAAGAACTTGGTTTAATTTCAGATTGAACATCTTTAGGTGAAGATTCTTTTTCATTATCTTTCAGTTTCAGATCAATAGAGTTTGAATCTTCTGATGTTCCTTCTTCGAGTTTTGCTTTTTCTTTACTTTGATTAAAACTTCTTCCAATACTGATTTTGTTGGAGCACAAGATTTCTGACTTTTTTGTTTAGGTTCATATGATTTGATCTTTATGGGATGACCATTTTTTATCTTTTCATCGTCCTTCATTGTCGGAATTCTTGATATTAGCTTTTTCTTCTTCATTGTCAGAATTCTTGTTTTTGTTCTAAAAAGCTTTTGGTTTAGCTTTGTTTTCAGGAGAATGATCATGCGTGTTAAACTTTTCTGGTAGAGTGTTGGTTATTAATTCAGGCATTGGTTCATGAGTGAAGCCTAATCCTGCTTTTTGCTTATCTTTTCTTTCACTTACCAGTTTTTCAACAATCATTTTTGAACTTTTAACCTTAGCAAGATCAACTTGAATAGCAGCATGTGCTATCTTCTCCTGTTCTAGATTTTTAGTCATTTCTTCCAACTGTTTAGAAACAATTTCTAATTCTTTTAACGTTTCGTTCCATGATGTTTGAAGTGAAATGATCTTTTCATCTGCTATTTTATGGTCAGATTTTAGTTTATTGTGCATTGACTGTTCTTGTTTAAGTTTCTCAAAGATTTTATATGAATAGCTTTGATAGTATTAGACATGTTAGAAACAATATTTGGTGCAAAGTTTTTCTTTTACTTCAGATGGTATTTCAGGATATTTTGGTGCAGAAGTTTCAGAGTTAGAGGATGAGTTTTAACCATAGGTTGATCAAACTGAGCCATCAAAGCAATTTCATCTGAATCCTCTTTAGGATCAGATTTGTCACTCCAGTCACAATCATCTTCTTCATTCTCATTGTTACCTTCCACTTTTGGATCCAGTCCTCTGACCAATCTTCCCCTTGGATTTCTGCAATAAGAGATAAACTTAGGGTTTGATCATTAGTAAATTGCTCAGCATATGCACTCCATTCATATCCATCCTTCACAATGACTACAAGAACTTTCTTTGGTTCATCAGATGATTTTGATTCATCTTTAAGCTCAGGCATCGGAAGACTTTGATATGGCTTTTGGAATGTCTTTTGAGCAGATTGAAACCTCTAATTGCCAGAACTGGATTGAGCATTTCCTCCATTATTCATGGGAGCTTTGCATTCCCTAGAGAAATGTCCATAACTGTTGCAGTTGAAACACCTCGACTTTGACTTGTCAGAACCAACAGTCTTATTAGCACTATGCTTGTATTTCATGTTGACATACAAGTGCTTTTGTGTTCTGTAGGCAATCATCACTATCTGCCAATTCAGATCCATCTCTTCAACATCTTCAGGATCCATTTCAAACAAATCCTGCAAAACAAGGTCTAATTGTGTTAGATGACTACCTTGATATGCTTGAAAGCTTGCCATGAAAGCAGTAAAGGCAGTTTTAGACTCTTCATACCTCTAATAGGATGTTTATCACATCTTTAACTTTGCTAGATTTAGTAGACCTAACAGATAGAGTCTCTGTTTGAGGCTTAGAACTTTGAGAAATAGGAGGAGACTGAGTTGAGGTTTGGTTGCATAAACAGGTGCACTTGTGAATGATGAATCAGTGAAGAACCCTTCTCCAACAAACAGATCTCTATCTTCTTTAGGTAAACTTTCATTCTTAGCCATGAAAGCATTCTCAACAGTATTTGCAGGAGATGCGACAAATTGATACTGTGACATTGAGGATGTTCTGTCATTATTCCTTGAACTCTCATCAATCTCCACAGATTCAATCTTAGCAATCAACAGATCTAGATCCATTGGAAATTTCTCTATGTGCTTTAACAATGTCACTGTTTATTTCCAAGATGAAGGTAAAGCATTGAGAAGTCTAATGTTTAGATATTCAAGATCATGTGTAATGCTAGCTGTTAACATCTCTGTGGTAAGTTGCACATATCTGTTCATCATCTGATTGATGGTCTCACCAGATAGATGTTGAAAAAGCTCTAACTAAGGTTGAGGTTTGGTTGCATAAACAGGTGCACTTGTGAATGATGAATCAGTGAAGAACCCTTCTCCAACAAACAGATCTCTATCTTCTTTAGGTAAACTTTCATTCTTAGCCATGAAAGCATTCTCAACAGTATTTGCAGGAGATGCGACAAATTGATACTGTGACATTGAGGATGTTCTGTCATTATTCCTTGAAATCCCATCAATCTCCACAGATTCAATCTTAGCAATCAACAGATCTAGATCCATTGGAAATTTCTCTGTGTGCTTTAACAATGTCACTGTTTATTTCCAAGATAAAGGTAAAGCATTGAGAAGTCTAATGTTTAGATCTTCAAGATCATGTGTAATGCTAGCTGTTAACATCTCTGTGGTAAGTTGCACATATCTGTTCATCATCTGATTGATGGTCTCACCAGATAGATGTTGAAAAAGCTCTAACTGCCTCTTTAGTTTTTGCTTTTTGAGATTTTGTATCTCTTTACCACCTTCACAGATAGTCTTTAAAGCATTATACGTTGTGTAACCAGTTTGATATCTATCAAGCCTGGCTAGGACTTCAAGAGGTAGTCCTTTACATATCATAGAGTAAGCTTTAATGTCATTCTTAACCTTCCTAAGATCATCACCTTGTAGACCATCTTCAGGGTAGGATTCTGGTGAATCTTTGGTATAGACAAATCCCCTGTCTGGCCCATCGGTGGTTATAGGAATATATGGTCCTTTTTCTATAGATTTCCAAAGATCAGTATCAATGGAATTAAGGTGATGTTTTAATCTAAATGACCAATTTTTAAAATCCGCTCTGTTTTTAAGCTTAGGAACTCTATTTTCAGAATCTTCTCATTTCACAATTTTTATATTTTGATTTTAAGAAGAAGAAATATTTTTGTTGATTTTTTAAGTTTTTGAATTAAAGAAATGAATTAAAAAAATATTTTTGGGTTTTTCAAATTTTTAAGAAAAATTTCTAAGTGTTAAAGTAATGCGCCTGAATAGTACTGACACGCCTCAACAGTTGTGGTACTTCTGACTTAGAATCGTCTAAGAAATTGCCTTAGAATAATTCTGAAAAACGCCCAACTTTGAAACGCCTAAACAGTTGAAATGCCCCTAAACAGTTTTTAGACGCCCAAACAGTTCTAATGCGCCCAAATAGTTGTGATGCGCCTAGAATTACTTAGTTTCTGAGTAACTTCAAAGTGCTCAAACAGTTGAAAAACGTCTCAATAGTGGTGAAACGCCTACTTCAAAAATGCCCAAACAGTGCTAAAAAGCCTGAACAGTTGTCAAGCGCCTAACACTTAGGCAATTTTTTAGCAGCTTTTCAACCCTAATGCGCCAAATTCAACCAGTTCTTATGAACATAACGAACTCAATTCTTCTGAATTTCTTAAAAACTTGATGAATTTATCTAAAAACTTCTAATTAGGTAGTTTTTCGGTCGATTAACTATCCTTAATCTTCAATTTCTTCAATTGACAACAACAAATCCCGATTTTGATCAAAATTCAAGTTCGACTGTGATGAACAGTTTCGAACATCAATTCTTTCAATTCACTAATTTTGGACTTGTTGTACTGCAAATTGTGATTCAATTCATGTTTCTAATGATGAAACACAACTGAAATTCAACAATATTTCAATTGAATTGCTTATCAATCACAGATTCAAGTGATTTATGAGTTTGCAAGGTCGTACAAGCTAAATCACTAAACCAACAGCTCTGATACCATTTGATAGGATCAAATGAATCAATCTGTGATGATATTAGAACACAATTCAATCAAAAACATACAAATGCAATCAAATCAATGCAAACAATCAAAGAAAAATACATAGTCGTTCATTGATAGAAAGCAAAGACAATTATAACTGTAGTAGCAGTTACAAGTCTAATCTCTAGTCTATTACTGCCTACACACATATAAGCCATTTATACTACCAATAAACAAAGGAACTACTATTTACAAAACTAGTCCCTATACTATGACAAAACTTATACAAAAGACAAATAAAGACAACATGTTAATCTTTAAGAAGTTCTAACAAAAAGTCTTGAATAAATATCCAGTAGTAGTCTGCCAATCCCAAGAAACTTTGAATCTCGGATGGCGTATTTGGAGACTTCCATTGCATCACCGCCACAACCTTCGCCGGGTCCACCATAATTCCTTCAGAATTTACCACGTCACCTAAAAATTGAACTTCACGCAACCAAAAAGCATACTTAGAGAATTTAGCATACAACTTCTCTCTTCTAAGTGTCTCCAATACTTCGCGTATGTTGCCAACATGTTCTTCCTCATTTTTCGAATAAATCAGGATATCATCAATAAACATGATCACTGACTTATCCAACATCGGCCGACACACTCGGTTCATTAAATCCATAAAGGCAGCTGGCGTGTTAGTTAGACCGAAAGACATAACGAGAAACTCATAGTGTCCATAACACGTGCGAAAAGCTGTCTTAGGAATATCTTGCTCCTTCACCTTCAACTGATGGTAGCCAGATAGGAGATCTATCCTTGAGAACCAACTGGCACCTTGGAGCTGATCGAACAAGTCATCAATTCTCGGTATGGGATATCGGTTCTGCACCGTTAACTTGTTTAACTCCTGGTAGTCTATGCACATCCTCATACTACCGTCTTTCTTCTTGACAAACAAAACAGGAGTACCCCAAGGAGAGATGCTCGGTCGAATAAACCCCTTATCTAACAGCTCTTGTAACTGAGCCATCAGTTCGTTCATCTTAGTCGGACCTAATCAGTATGGTGCTTTGGTAATGGGTTGAGCACCAGGTATCAGATCAATCTAAAACTCGATCTTGCGGTCCGGTGGCACGCCAAGTAATCTTCTGGGAACATGTCCGAAAAGTCACACACAACTGGTACATTAGACAATTGTGGTACTGACGTGTCCACATCCTTTACGTAAGCCAGGTAGGCATTACATACACATTTCATGCATTTCTCTGCCACCACCATCGAAATCACCTTCGGAACTGTAGTGACGCGATCACCATAGACCGTCACCAAACTTCCATCGGGTTCTTGCGACACACAATATTCGCCTCATAGGTCGCTAACCAATCCATCCTTAATACTACATCAAATCCGCCTAGGGACATCACAAATAGTTTAGCAGAAAACCTATGGCCTTCTAGTTCTATTTCGCAGTCTTTTATCACATCAAGAATTCTAGTAGACTTACCAATAATAGTTTCCACATCAAATGGCTCAGCAATACTTCTACTTCTAATAGACAATTTAGCACAGAAAGTAGCAGAAATAAAATTCCTACTAGCACCAGAATCAAATAGTACAGAGGGACAAGTTTGGTTTACTAGAAACATACCTGACACGACATCGAGGTCCACCCTGGCCTCCTCCTGCGTCATTGTGAAGGCTCTAGCACTTTCCTCTGCGCTTCTTCCTCCGTCCTCTTCTTCACCCTAAAACTCTCGGCCCTTGGCTTCTTGCACTCCTGACTCATGTGACCTGCTTCACTATAGTTATAGCACCTCGCCACCCTACAATCTTTAGCAATGTGACTAGGCTTTCCACACTTGAAGCATACATTTAACCCCAACCTGGACTAACTAGTATGCTCCTTCCCACACTTACCATACCTCTTTACCCCCGAACCTACTAAAATCACTCATCGATCATCCACCCTTGCCTTCTTGTTGTTTGGAGTGAAACCACAACGCCCAAACCGTTTCCCTCTCTAGTTCTTGACTCCACCACTCGTCTTCTTCACCCCCACCACAACCTCATCTCTTTCATCATACAATCTACCCGCCAGGTCTACCACCAACCGAAAGGTACCCGGCCAGGCAGCAATCAAATGCCTATGGATGTTAGCCGGAAATCCTTAGACATACCTCTTGATTTTCCTTGATGCTGATGTAACCTAATCCCGCACCATCCTCGCCATCTCATTAAACTTGATAGTGTATTGCTGGTTTGTGATGGTGCCCGACCTCTAGTTGCAAGAACTCCCTCTTAATCTTATCGAGTTCTCGGTGAGTATAGAATTCCTCAATCACCATCTTCCTCAACTCTTCCTATCTCATCCTCCTGATGGCCCTGCCACCCTCCGCTTGGACAATATTGTCCCACCAACACAAAGCCGAGTCAATAAACGAGTGAGTGGTGAACTTCACCTTCTCGTCCTCCCTACACTCACTAATCTGTAACATCGCTTCCATGTCCCTTACCCAGCGGTAAGCAACAGCAGCATTACCACTGCCATCAAAAGTCGGGGGTTTACACCGTTGGAATGCCCCGTAACTCACCTCTTCGTGGTTTCCTGCACTACTACCTCCTCCTCATCACTGGAGGACGCCTTCTTTGCATTAGTTCCTCCTCTTCATCATGACCCCTCTCATTCCCCCTCCTTCCAGCTATAGTCCTTCTCTCCTCATCCTTCTAATTTCTCTCAT
>BJCO01675231.1:0-11702 GCA_018326465.1 Flaveria floridana | reverse complement strand
CTGTCAACTGATATGCATACAAAAGTCAGCTTCGCTGAGTGAATTCTAGGTTTACTTTGTTAAATAGCTTTTGTAAAAGATATTAGCTTTAACAGTTGAAAATAATCACCATCTATCAGAACATTAATACACACGAGCTATCACTTTATCGATACTTTATCATTATTTGTTAATTATTACTCTTCTTTAACCGTCAATTCCCTTTCACTATCGGTGCCTATGATAACCACAACACTTTACCGACACACCAATTTAGGACTTACTGTCGTACACAATCAAGCCATTATTGTCATGCCAATTCATGGCCTTACTGACCTGCCTGTTCGAGCATTTACTTTATCAGGGTGAGGGCATAACGAATGCAACCCTCCTTTATCAATTGCTTGCAACGCTTTGCTTTCTCAAGGTACACGTTATGGGCCCAATAACAGTTCTTTAAGTTTCACTTATATCTTTAGTTTTCACATACACATAACACATAATAAGAAGCAAAATCTTAGTTTAAGCATTCACATTTCATCAATCATGAGAGATAAACCAGATAACTGACCCTCCACGGGACAGCGGGAGTTCGGGGGCGGCAACCCCTGATAGCGGGGTTCTAGGGGCGGCAGCCCCTAGTGGGGTCCAAGGGGCAGCGCCCCTGGCTGGGGCCATTTTGAACTATTTAAATGGCACATTTTACTTTAGAAAATTTTCTTTTCTTGATAAAAGGTCTTAAAAACCGTCATCATAAAAGTATGTATTTTAGTATGCGTATCACCCCAAAACATTGGAAACAGGTAAAGGAGGGGTCTAGAACTCACCTGAACTTAGCAAAATAGCCTCAATTTAAGTAACTTAAGCTATAGTCCGAATAAACAAGCTGCACGGAAGTTAATACACAAAAACATCATTTTCTTCACAATTTCGCTGACAGTTTCGCTAGCAGTTTCGCTGGCAGTTTCGCTACCAGTTTCGCTGGGCAGCACTTTTGCCAGTTTCGCTGGACAGATTCGCTGCCATGAGCGCCCAACTTTCATTGGAATTTCCTAGTTTCGCAATGTCTATAGGTCAACCTGGGCACCGGCGAAATTACCAACGAAACTATAGTTTCGCTGCAACTCTATTAGTTTCACTGGATGAGTGCACAGTTTCACTGGATGAGTGCACAGTTTCGCTGGATGAGTGCACAGTTTCGCTGATCGGGGGCACAGTTTCACTGGATGAACAAAAATGAAGAACCAGCCCATTTTTAACCCAAAATCTTAAATTTTTACGTCCAAATCCTTGATTTACCTTCCATGAAACAATTTCTAACCTTTTTACACGTTTTCATACGTAAAAACTTGACCTTTATGTGTTTCTTTGAAACTTTTCAAAACCCAAAGCCCTAGAATCCGGGTTTGATCGACAGAAGGGTTTAGGGGCCGATTCTTACCCGTATTTGTTGCTCTTTTCTTAGGGTTTGATGCTCCAACACCCAGATCTTCAATCTCTCAACCTTTAAAGCTCCAAATGTTGACTTTTCTTTACTTTCTCTCTCTACTTTCTCTCTCTACGAATTATGGGGCTAGGGTTGCAATTGATGGAATGGATGCTGCTCATGCATGTTTAAGGGCTGATTAAGGGCCCTTAAACCCATCAAAACATAGCCCATTAAGATTAATTTAGTCCATAGCCCACTAATTTACATTTGTTTCTTAAATTAACCCTTAAAAGCCCATTATTATTAAATGGCTTGCTTCGGGAAATTTCAGGGCGTTACACATCATCTATTATTTTTTCATTATCTTCATCTATTTCAAATATTTTAAGATTTATATTGAATTTTTTAGGACATCTATTAGCATAATGACCTTTTTCATGACAAAAGTAACATCTACACTCTTTAGGACTTGGCTTTCTTTTGTAAGTGGGTTTAAAAACCTTTTTATATCCTTTTCTTCTATAATACTCTGTCTTACACTTTTTAAAATATCTTTTCCGAAAATGACTCATTTTTTTAATCCTTTACTCATTTTAGCCAATATAGCGTCTCCGCACCATTCACTAAGTTTGTCTCTAACTTGTGTTATTCTTTTACTTAATGTGTCTGTCGTTTCTAATCTATAATTATTATTAATTTTTTACCCCATGGGTCTGGTATCTTAGCAAAAAATAAAGGTAAATAACTACCCGTATCTAAAACTTGATTATATATATGATAATAATAATCTTGAAAGACACAAATATACCTATCAATTTCACAAATATCGCATAATTGTAATCTTAATAGAGCTGTTGTATATTTTTGTACGGTGGATGGATCTCTTATTAGATTTCCTTCACCGTAGAATTCTAATCTAAAAGCTTCTACAGCTGTTGTAATGATATTTGATATAATATCGTCTATTTCAAATATTGAATTGTTATTTTTAAATCAGGATCCAAATTTTGCCAATATCTTAAGGCACTATTTAATAAAGTCCTTTCTAAAAATCCCCTTATTGTATCTATATCCATTTTATTAACTGAGACTGCTATTCTAAGGGTAGTTTCCTGTTTATCTATGGCTTCTTCAGTATTATTCACACAATCTATATCTAGATATATCCCAAAAGGGTATATCGGTTCATTTTTCATACTTAAATAAGGTTTATAATTATCTTCATGTTTTAACGTTGATGTTATAGCGGCATATCCTTGAGTTGGTCTACGAAATTCATTTCTAACCGGTATATTTCTACTAGTACTAGGAATATCATTTACGTTAAAATTTTCTTCATTTGTATGGACTTTTATATTAACAAAATCATCTTTTAATTCCATATCACCTATCTTTGTTATCAAGTTTTCTACTTCAGAATCTTCTGCGTAAATACAATTTTCAGAATCAGAACTCATTTTTTAGTTTTTTCTATAATCTTTTGGAATTTTTATATTATTTAAAAGTTGAATTATAGGTTCTTGTAATCTATTCTTATTGATATTAGTATTTTTTTTAATTTTTCTATTAGGATAGACACACTCTAAAAGTTCTATTATTTTATCTAACTTCAAAATTATTTTATCTCCGTAAAATATAATAGTATTTTGTATATCTATTAAATCTCTATCTATTTTTAACGAATTATCGCTTTCTTTTTATTTGTCAAAAGTATGATTTTCCATTATGAAGAATTATAATGCCAATCAGTATCATCAAATCTATTATCCGTATTTATCCATTCATATCTATCAAAATTAAAGTCTTCATCAGAAATATATTTTTCATCAAATTCATCATCAGAGTGTAAAAGTTCATTTCCGACAACACTATTTAATCTAAAAATCGTAACTTCATTATTAATGAAATTTAAGTTAAAAAATATCAAGTTATCAAAATCAATATCATTTAAGTTAAAATCCGAGCCAACATCCCCCCCGAAGAAAATCTGTGGCGCTCTGATACCATTTCTGGTGGTGGTAAGAGCCGAAATATTTTGTCGGTTAAACTCTCTAATTCAAGTAGATTATTATCTAGAAAATTTAAGATTATATCAAAATTATTTAAAGTTATTAATTTTATTAACCACATGTTATATTATTCAAGAAATATCATCATAACCATAAAATTTTATTATTAAAAATCTTTGTTTAAGATTAAAAGTTTTTTAAAGATAATTTCTTTATAAAACTATGAGCATCAAATATTTAGAAATATTTCAAAATTAAAAAGTTTAGGGTCCAACACGATTCCTCACCTTTCTTCCGTTTTGACCGTAATATCACCGGGTTACACTAAGAGTCTTTTTACTATGCCTTCTCAGACCAAACCTTAGTTAACTTAGGTAACTCCTCTTTAGCTCCTTCAGCAATATCTAGCACAACCAAGTGTTGTTTCCTACTTCTTGGTGTAGGGTAGGAGGGGAGTGTTAAGTGTTGGAGGTTTCTCTTCTTAATGAGGAAATATTACTCAATAACTAAGATCACTCAAAGGATTTATAAGGAAATAAGAAAGCTTTTTATTCCATGACAAATTTACAAACACAAAGATTTTACAGGAAGGTTTTATTGGAAATCAAAAGGAAAACACAAGACTTTATTTTTAGTACATGGGTTTTTCTCACAAACACTCTGTAAGTGCCGATGCCCCTTTTATTTAATATGCTCTTCCTTTTATAGTGCTTTTTATGATAAGCTCCAGCTTTTATCTTCTTTGTCTTTTTCTCTATCTTGCTTGACATGACTTAATATCATGTCTCCTTTTTAATTGTCTTCATTTATTATCTAGAAACTTTGGACATTCTTGGGACTTGATTTTTTGTTTACTCTTTCCATGTTCACCTTATTTATCTTCTCTGAAGACACCAACTTTGACTTTGATTGAGAATCTTCATTTAATCATATCAATTGTTGCAGGTCATTCATATCGATATTTATTTTCCAATAAATTTAAATCTTGGAATGTATCGATCAATATTTTAAGAATATCTATTTTTCCATGAAGTCATATCTATTATTCCATCTTTTATGAATATCTATTTTCCATGAAATTACATTTTTGAAAACAAAAATTTTTAATTATTAGGTGATTGACTTCTTTTTGAGGACTCAATATTCACGTTTTCACTTTGTTTTGAACAAGAGGGACATATATTATCAGTATGTTCTCTGTATCTTCAAATTTGAAACCGAGCTTGAGGACTCAATTTTATAATTCCTCTTTCTAAAAGACTTATCTTGTATTTTAAAAATCGTATTGCAGCAGGTGGAGATACCTTAGCAGGTGATATCATAATTGACGAATACATGCTTTCTCCACCATAAGTTCTAAAACCTTTTTTAAGAGCACATTCTAAACCAGTTAGAATCTCTCTTATGCCTATTGCTCTTCTATAATGAATATTATATTCATCAAAACCTTTGAAAACCTTTCTTGTGTTTTTAAAAGAGTAAGAAAACAATTGATATTTCTCTATTTGTGTAAAATGATATGCAGAATAGCTTTCATTTTTATAAAAATCCGGTCCCGCTGATAAAATTTTTAAAGCTAAAATATCTTTAGGAGTTATTGATGGGTTATTAATATAGCAATCTTTTACCTCATCTTTAACCCATTTTGGAAAATTTGTTATTTCTGGAAAAAATCCGGAGAAAAAAGATATATCAAATTTACAGCTCCGAAATCATACCAGTATCTAATTTCTCTTGGAGAAGATCTTTGTAAGTAATTGATTCTGGGAAAAAATCCTAGTAAAATCAACATATCTTGAATCTGAGTCACATAAACTGTAGAACTCTTTCATCTTAGTCCATTGATTTTCCACAGGATATTCCTGCATTGGAATTTTTTGGACTTTATCTTCAAAAGTAGTAGTCTTTTTTGAGTATGGTCTAAAAAAAGATTCTTTATCCTTTTGATCTTCTTGATCTTCTGAAATAAGATCTATAGTTTGTATCCCTTGAGATGAGGTAGAGGGAATATCTATTCCTCGTAACATATGATTTTTTATGAGGAATTTCATTCTCATACTATCGAACCTGTACATAGTAATCTTGGATTCGATCACGTTATATTGTCCCATAACTATCTCTTTAATTTGATCGATGCTTTGTGGGATATTTTCAAAAGCTTCTATCACTTCCCTCATATCAATTATAATTTCTTTTATAGCATCAATCTGTTTATCCATAAGTGTAAGATGCTTGTCCATTCTTTGTTGTATTTCCTCCATCCCTAGTTAAAAAATTTGCCAATACTTTTTTATCAGATTTAATCAATTCAATATCAAAATTATACTCAGATAAAAGGGTTTGCCACCTTATTAGTCTTTTGTATTCTGGTTTAGATGGCAAATTATTTTTTATAAAAGCTTTTACCTGTGTATTATTAGTCCATAACAAAAACCTATTAGGTAATAAGAAGTAATAAAATTTTTGACAACTTCTTATTACATCTAATAACTCTTTTTTATTTATATGGTATCTTATTTCAGTATCACTAAAGGTTCCTGAACAATATCTACAAATACTTTCATTAATTTTTTCATGTTGTGAATTATAATCTACTTTTTTAAGTACTCCGCTCCAATAATATTATGAGGCATCTGTTTCTAAAATTAGATAATCTTTTTCTTTTGGTAAATGCAATTTTGGTAGGTTTTTACAATATTCTTTTATCTTTTTTACTTGGGCTTCTAAATTTTTATCAAAACTAAATACTTTATCTTTTTTAAGCAAGCTTTGAAAAGGTTTTCTTAAAGCTGTAAGATTTTCTATAAAATCTGAAGCATAATTCAATGTGCCAAGAAAACTTTGTACCTACTTTTTATCAATTAATCTATCAGGGAAACCTGTTTTTTTCAAGTATATGACTCTGAAGTTCTATTCCTTTACCATCTATTTTCATATCTAAAAAATCTATCTGTTCTTTTAATAGATTAGTTCTTCTTTCTAATAAGGCTAACCCATTTTTTATGCATAAATTTGTAAAAATATCAAGATGTTAAAGGTGAGTATGGATATCATCTGACAAGATTAAAATATCATCTATGTATACAAATATAAAATTTGTAAAAATTACAATGTACGTATGATGTATGATCACTGACGAATGTAAAGTAAGAAAAGGAAGTAGGAGAAAGAAAGTAAAAGACAGTGAAAAGTACGAAACGAAAATATGAATATGAAAGTGAATATTAATGAAAAGAATGAAACGATTAAATTCTGAAAGAACAAAACGAATGATGAATATAGAATGAGTGTACGTATAATGTATGACCATGGATGAATGTAAAGACTTGTTTTTAAAGGGAGTAAAGTATTTTATTATAAAACTAGAACTCACTCAGCGTCGTTGACTTTTTGTATGCATGATAGTTGGCAGGTATTTGTTGATGCTGTCGAGTTGCAGGCATGTATCCATAAGCTACTGGGAGCATTTTAAGGATGGCATCCACATTTTTACATGTCATTGTATTTTAATATGAAAACCAATGTCGTAATGTAATGAATGACATGTTTTTAATTATTAATGAAAGTTTTTAAATTCCGCTGCAAAACTAATGTAAGTTTAAAAATGTTTTATGTGTGATGAATGTCCAACTGTAAGAGTCCCCGGAACGGGGCCTTACAAGTTGGTATTAGAGCTAAAGTTTAAGTGAATTGGGTAAATATTTTCAAAACCTAATCTTAAACTAATAATGGAATGAAAAGAAATGGATGCTAGTCGTAATAGCTACGTGCCTGCAGGTAAAGGTTTATTGTACACATTTTATGTAAGCTAACATTAACAGGTATGATGTGCGCATGTTGTATGGCTAGTGTGCTTTTGTGTAGATTTAGATAGGGAATGCTTGGGTGTGAAGAGTAAAGTAAGTGGCTAATCAAAACTGGTAACTTTAATTAGGGACTTACTATACTTGACATAATCGTGTTTAGAGATGGTCGGTGGTAGATCCTCTAAGGTTTCTAGGGGCGGACGTGGTGCTGAACCGCGTGTTACGAGGAATAGGGCTAGGAATACCAAAATGACACGTGAACAGCCCGAGATCTATCACCAGGAAGGTGGTGATGAGAGTGCGAACTTGAGGGTCTTGGTGAAAGAGGCAGTAGTAGAAGAGGTCCATCAAGTTATGCAGACAATCCTACCATCTGTGGTAACTAAAGTGATTACAGCAGTGAAGGAGGATGAATGGAAGGAGAAGAGTACCATTGGGAAAGGAGGAGAACAACTGGAGACTAAGACGGTTGTCTCTAGTGAGGAGGAGGAGGAGGAAGAAGCGGTGTAGGAAAATGCACGGGGCTGTAACTACGAGGCTTTCCAAAGATGCAGGCCCCCAACGTTTGATAAAAATGGGAGTGCTGCAGCTGCTCATCGTTGGATGAGACAGATGGAGGCGGTACTTGATATCAGCGAGTGCCGAGAGGGTCAAAAGGTAAAGTTTGCTACCCACTTGTTTATGGACTTGACCTTATGCTGGTGGAATAACATTGTCCAGGCTGAGGGTACCAGGGTAGTCGGAAGAATGAGGTGGAATGAACTGAAGAAGCTAGTGATTGAGGAGTTTTGCCCTCACCGGGAATTGGACAAGATCGAGAGAGAGTTCTTGCAGCTGGAGGCAGGAGCGATGACACACCTGCAGTACACCACTAAATTCAACGAGATGGCTAGGCTGGTGCCAGATCAGGTGACGCCTGCGTCACGAAAGATTAAGAGCTATATTCAAGGACTGCCGGTGAATATCCGCAGACATCTGATCACTGCCCGACCAAGTACATTTAGATCGGTGGTCGACTTAGCTAAGAGATTGTACGACGAGTGAGAGGCGATGGCGATAACAGACGAAGAGGAGGAGCGAGACTATGTTAGGAATGGTAATGGAAGGCGAGGCAATGATGGTGGAATTGTGGCTGAAGGTAAGACGATGAGGTTCGATGATCGAAAGAAGATAACAAGGAAGGACGAGGTATGCAAGAAGTGTGGTAGAGGCCACGAAGGGGAGTGCAAGTGGGAACTGAATGTATGCTTCCAGTATGGGAAAGAGGGCCACAGGGCGGGAGATTGTCAAATGGCTAAATGCTACGACTGTGGCAAGACTGGACACATGAGCAAAGACTGCAAAAAGTCAAGGAAAGGAAGATCCGGTGCGAGGAAGGAGAAAAGAGGGTGAAGGCTAGAGCCTTTGCTATAACCGGAAGGAGGCTAGATCAGACTCCGAGGTAACATCAGGTACGTTTCTGGTAATTTAGATTTATGCATCTATGCTTTGATTATGATTCTAGTAGTTTCATTCCTGCTGCCTTCTATGATACGTTGCACATTAGGAGTAGGAAGATCGATGAGCCCTTCGATGTAGGAATTACTATTAGTAAGTGTAGGATCGGTTTTGTTAATAAAACTTGTTTTTTCTCTCAAACTCACTAATACTACACTCGAATCAGATGAAGCAGAGTCTTTTCTAAGAGATGGCTTATGCTTGATTAACTTTATATGGTATGATGGATGAATGAATAAATAAACAAATAAATGAATGAACATAAAGTATTATGTAACGAAAGTGAGATAATGATACGGTACGAAACAACGAATATGAAAGATAATGATAAAGTACAAAACGAAAGAATAAGGAAGATGATGATAAAACACGAAACGAACGAATACGTGAGATAACGAATGAGGAGTATGGAAGTGATGGATGATGAGATCCATGTCACGTATCCTGGTACAGTGTCAGTCTTCGGACATGATCGGGGGTTTGTGTACAGGCCTCGGCACAGTATCAGCTTTGGAGCATGAGTCGGGGGTATTACATAAGACAGAATGACGTGTGAAGGAGATGAGGTCTTGTTGCCTGCCCTAGTACTGTGTCAGTCTTCGGACATGAGCCAGGGATTTGATTACAGGCCCCAGAATAGTATCACTATCCGGACATGAGTCGGGGGTGTTTCATATGAGATGGGATTTTTGTCACGTATCCCGGTGTTGTGTCAGTCTTCGGACATGAGTCGGGGGTTTGTGTACAGGCCCCGGCACAGCATCAGCTTTCGAGCATGAGTCGGGGATATTGCACGAGACAAGATTTGAGTAATGATGAGTAATGAATGAAGAAATAAATGAATGAACGGATGATGATGAAGATAATAATAATTATTATCAGTATGTAAGACGATGTATGATTACTGACGAATGTAAAGTACGAAAAGGAGGTAAGAGAGAGAAAGTAAAAGACGGTGAAAAGTACGAAACAAAAGTATGAATATGAAAGTGAACATTAATGAAAAATATGAAACGACGAAAGTATGAAAGAACAAAACAAATGATGAATATAGAATGAGTGTACGTATGATGTATGACCACGGATGAATGTAAAGACTAGTTTTTAAAGGAAGTAAAGTATTTTATTAGAAAACTAGAACTCACTCAGCGTCGCTGACTTTTTGTATGCATGATAGTTGGCAAGTATTTTGTTGATGCTGACGAGTTGCAAGCATGGATGCATAAGCTACTAGGAGCATTTTGAGGATGGCATCCGTATTTTCACATGTCATTGTATTTTAATATGAAAACGAATGTTGTAATGTAACGAATGACAAGTTTTTAATTATTAATGAAAGTTTTTAAATTCCGCTGCAAAAGTAATGTATGTTTAAAAATGTTTTATGTGCGATGAATGTCCAACTGTAAGCGTCCCGGGAACGTGGCCTTACACAAACACATTGAAATTAGATATTATTTTCCGAGTGACTGTGCTGAAAAAGGGTTAATCAAGTTGATACAGGTCCACATGAACAATCAATTAGCTGATTTGTTAACTAAGGCATTTGATCTTATTCGGTTTGAATTCTTAGTTCAATCAATTGGCATGATTAACCTTGAGTAAAAATCAAAATTTACAAAAACATTCAAATATTATAGATAATACAAAAAGAATTTGTTTTGTTGAAGAATATGATATATACTCTAAATGGGAAATGATATAATTACATTCGTTATATCATTCACTTTGCTTATTTTAAAATCTTGAAAGACTGTCAAGACTTATCTGATATGCGGGTAGGCTCAACTTGAAAAAGAAGATGATGGCTTTGTAAGAACATAAAATCAAAGTTTAACCATTTAAACTTTTTGAAAAAAGCAGCGGATATGTGTTTTGAAACATGATTATAAAGCTGAAAAATCATGTTCTTTAGGTGACAAATATATGTATAAAACAAACCCATATTTCAAAGGATCATATTATGTGAATAAGCAAGCTATGAAAATGCAAACAACACATTATGGACAGCTATAAAGAAGCTGCCATAATCTACCTTTTAGCAGCAAGAAAGTGATGAAATGAGGATGATATGGAGCAAGAAATCTAACCAGAGCACCAATGGAGGTCCTCTTAAGCTTGTATACCCCAAGCTCTCTATGAAACACTTCTTGTTAGGAAGAATAACACCCAAAAGCAACTCAAAAACCCTCTTTTGTTTCCTGCTGCTGCCGTGAATTGTAGAGGAGAAAAGAGAGAGAATTTTGCTTTGTGTTTTGCATGTATGAGAGAGGATTTTTGATGGTGTGTTCTACTAGTTAATGTTGGATCTTTTTCAAGAAAACAAAGGACTAACCACATAATAGAAGGGGGCAGCCAAATTTTTTAAATAAAAGGGTTTCCCCCTTCAAATTTTATAAAACTCCAATATTTAACTAGTCTCTAAATAAGTTATACAATTAACCTTTTAAATGTATACCTCATACACCCCTTTTATTACTTGATGTAATCTAACTAAGTTAAATAACATTTCAAATAATATTCTTGAACAAAGTATCCTAATAAGTTGTTCTATCTCATATGCAACTAATTTAGAAAAGCCATTTTCTAAATTGGTGTAAATATTTAATTGCATGATCATATTATCAATTGCAATTAAATATCAATTTGTGTTTCCTAAGCTTGTTATTGGATATAACCCGACTTGGATCATAACGTACTAACCACATCAATATTCTACGTGTCTTGGGCATATAGAATCCTACAATCTCCCACTTGCCCAAGATTCATAGAAGATTGATGCAAGCAGTAAATACCGCCTAACAACGGTTTACTACCCTTAATACGCATGACTTATGGCCATTCAATAACATCATCCCATTCAAGTAACCTACTTGAAATGATTTTGGTGAATCAATCATTTATCCTTTTGTTACAGATATCATGTTAAATCCAAGGACACAGAATGATCATTCCTTGTTGATTTAACTTAATCAGGCCTTA
>BJCO01675140.1:0-22138 GCA_018326465.1 Flaveria floridana | reverse complement strand
TCAACTCTAGTGGGCAAACTCAAAACCAAATTTAAGGATGATGTGCTTGTAGAGGCTAAAAGAGAAGATGAAGAGCATAGAAAGAGAATCAAGGGCCTTAAAAGATACAAGTCCAATGCCTCAGAATCAGTAGATGATGAATTCTTGAAGAGGGTTGGATACAATAGTAGGAAATCAGTAGCAACCAAGTGCATTGAAGGGACTCAATACACATACCTAATAACTGAATGGGGTTATGTTGAGAAAACAAAAGAGCTTATGCTGCTGCGAAATGCAGAAAACAAAAGGGCTAATCGGATCAGGATCTTTGACCCTATGGAAATCAAGCTATTTCATCCCAGCTACACCTCTTATCTGCATGACAAGTTCTTTCCAAAGCTGGGTGATGAACAAGCACAGAATGAGCTGTTTCTGCATGTCCATGTCATTTAAGTGATTGATAAATTACATGCAAAAGCATACAAAAGAAGAAGACACAATGCTGGACTGCTGAAGGGAACAACTTTTGATGAAGTAATAGAACTTAGAATCTCAGAGCAAGATGAGCTAGAAGTGGTGAATAACAACAAAGTGTTAGACACACTCACTACTAAGGAAGATGTTCTGGGACTAAGTTTTGAGACTCCGAAGAAGCTCAGCAAGATGAAGATCAACTACAAGTATGATGATTAGAAGACTGTTGTGTGTTACTTCTATAACAAGATTATTGCCAGAGTCAAAGAGCTTGCAGTTTTGAAGGATTCATTACAAGGATCTAAGCCTTAGGGGGAGTATTGTTAGATCTAGAAAGAATAGGTCTAGATCATTTTTGTATAGGCTTAGAACTTTAATCAATACTTGTTATAAATAATTATAACTGACTATCAATAAGTATGCATTGAATGTATAGGTTAACCTTTATGTGTTGTATGATGTACATGATGACAGGCAAAAACAATATACTTGGTGAATTTCTGAAATCGGCTAAGTGTAAGAAACATCTACAGATGAACAATAATGCTAATCCGTAGATATGTTTCTTACAAGACATCCTTTGTGTCTACGGATGAACAACATTACCCAAGGATTACTTGAAGTGAAGATTCCTACGGAAGGCAAGGTTCCTATGGAAGAACAGAAGTTCTTGCGGAAGACAAGATTTCTGCGGAAGACCAGAACACTTGTACAAAATCAACCAGTCAACAAGTCAACAAGTCAATAACAAATCCCAAGAGATCCGGTGTTTCCTTAACTGACTTAAAGTGCCTATAAATATGAGTCCTAGGTTTCACATCTCGGTGAATACAATTTTAGCAATATTACGGCTGTCGATTATCACATCATTGTGCAACCCTAGCCGTCGTCACATCAACAACAATATCAATTCGATTAAAGAATCATTGTTCATAGTTTTATAATTATTCTTTTGTAATCATTACTCAATATTAATGAAATACATTTGAATTAATTATTGTGTTCGTATTGACTGTGACTTTGTAATTGTGTTCTTCAATTAACACTTAAAACAATTAAACAACAATTAATGATTATTCCGCACTCATTAACTTGTCGTTATTTTAATACTGATAATTTCAGAATTGAGATCCTTGGATTCACAATCTCCTTATGTATAAGAGATCATGCTTAGGAAGGTCAAGTATATTCTACCTAAAGTATACATGTGGACCTCCTTATCTCTTATGACATACCTTCTATCTAAGTTTGGAGGGTACACCCAAGATAGGATAGGTCTCTTAGCAACAAGAGGCTCTACAGGTAATGGAGTGGGTTAAATAGGCTCATTTGGTTCACCCTCAAGATGTTTTGACTCATCCTGAGGTGCAAAGGTGGATGAATTAGACTTCTTCTTCTTCTTTGACTTTAAATCTAATGGACAACCACTTCATCTTTCTATACTTCAACTAAGAAGGTTGGCCTTGATCATATTGTCTTCCTTCTTCATCCTTCTCAGTTTGGACCTTCCACTTCACATGGTCAGAAGAAGGTTTAGGACCATGCTGTGGGTTAGAAAATCAAACTAGCTGTGGATCAGCACTAGTGCAAGGCCCCGTTACTGAAGACCTCACAGTTGGTCATTTATAGTACTAAACATACATAATAATATACATTTCATAAAGCATTGCAGCAGAATTACATTAACAAAAGCCCATTCATTTCATTAAGAAATTACTGTTGTTATGCAATACAACATTGTTTAGTTACAAAGGAAAATATCTGTTAATTGCATTACAAAACAACAAGAACAACATGTGTGATGGATGCCAGTCTTGCCCTATCGAGAAGCCTCCACGTGTGCAATCCTCAGCAACATTACCTGCCAACTGAAAATGCATAAAAGTCAGAGTTGTTGAGTGAGTTTTAGTTTTATAAGTATTAAAATACCTTGTGTCTTTTATATATTAAATGCACCTTTCCATAAAATACTTTACATTCATATACAAGTGTAAGGCCCCGTTCCCGGGCACCTCACAGTTGGTCATTCATAGCACTAAACATACATATTATTATACATTTCATAAAACATTATAGCGGAAGTCATTGTTAAAAAACTTTCATTTTATTAATAATTATTGTTGTTATGCAATACAATATTGTTAAACTACAAAAGACAACATTGTTTGATTTCATTACAAAACAACAATAATAACATCGTGAATCGATGCCAGTGTTGCCCCGCCAAGTAGCCTCGCTGCGTGCCATCCTCAGCAAAAGACAACATTGTTTGATTTCATTAGAAAACGACAACAATAACATGCGTGAATCGATGCCAGTCTTTCCCTGCCAAGTAGCCTCCCTCGTACGTGAAAAATACTCTTTTTCCTTAAAATACTTTCTTTGCTTTCGCACATGATTATAAATCATACATACAACAAAGTATAACTTTGTTCATCATTCTTTACCACATGTATTCATTTGTTTCGTACTTTATCCTTTTGTTTGTTTCATACTTTATCTTTATTGTCCGTTTCGTACTCTCTCCCACATTTACCAACGTGCTCTCTCCCGCATTTACCACACTTCTTTATCCCTGAGCTTGAGGACACCATCCTTTGGTCATCCACTTTCCTCCTTTTATTGTTTGGAGTGAAACCACCACGTCCAAATCTCTTCCTGCCCTAGCTTCTGTCACCATCACTCGTGTTCTTCACCTCGACTATCATCACTTCCCTCTCATCATACAACCTACCCGCCAGATCTACCACCGATCGAAAGGTACCCGGTCGGGCAATGGTCAAATGCCTGCGAACATCAGCTGGCAATCCCCTATGTAGTTCTTGATCTTCTTCGACACCGACGTCACCTGATCCGGCACCAGCCTTGCCATCTCATTAAACTTCATGGTGTATTAATGCTGTTTTATGGTGCCTGCCTCTAGCTGCTAGAACTCCATCTCTATCTTGTCGAGTTCCCGATAAGGACAGAATTCCTCAATCACCAGCATCTTCAACTCTGTCCACTTCATCCTTCAAATGGCTCTACTACCCTCGGCCTGGACAATATTGTCCCACTAGCATAAGGCCGTGTCCACAAACGTGTGGGTATCAAACTTCACCTTCTGGTCTTTTCGGCACTCGCTGATATCAAGTACCGCCTCCATCTCTCTCATCCATCGGTGAGGAGCAGCAGTAGTGCCATTCCCATTAGATGTTTGGGGCTTGCACCTCTAAAATGCCCTATAGTTGCAACCACGTGTTGTTTCCTACACCGCTTCTTTCTCCTCCTCCTCAGTCGAGACAACCACCTCGGTCTCCGATCGCTCCCTCTCCCCCTTTCCGGTGGTGCTTCTCCTCTCTTTCTTCTCGTCCTCTCTCACCGCCTTAATAACTTCAGTCACCATTGACGGCAGTATCGTCTGCATGACCTGGTGCACTTCCTCTACCACTGCCTCTTTTACCGAGGTCCTTAAGTTCTGACTTTCATCACCACCTTCCTTGTGATGCATCTCGGGCTCTTCACAGGCCCTCTTAGTAGTCTTAGCCTGGTTCCTTGTGACATGCGATTCAGCATCACGTCCTCCCTGTACTCCACCCCTAGAGGCGTTAGATGATCTACCTCCTGCCATTCTCTAATCACTATAAGATTCAAACACTAACACGGTCATTCAAGGTATAGCTCAGTTTATGTTAAGTATAGTAAGTCCCTAATTACAGTGGCCAGTTGTGATTAGCCACTTACTTTACTCTTCATACCCCAGGTATTTCCTATCCTGACTACTTCAGTATCTAAATCTACTATAAGCATATAATCAACTAGTTTCTTTTATTTTCTCACCAAAATATCTTTTTATTATTTCTTTTTCCTTTCCTTTTGTTATTATTTTTCATTCTTTTTATTTGACTAGAAATTTCGGGTGTTACAAGTCTACCCCCCTTAAAGAGGTTTTGTCCTTGAAACCCGTCATTCTTCAAGCAACTGTGGTAATGCTGCCTCATCTCTTCTTCAGTCTCCCACGTAGACTCGGAACCCCTTCGGTGTTTCCACTGCACACGCACTAGTGGAACCACTTTATTCCTCAGCCTTTTCTCTTTTCGATCAATGATCGCCACCGGTTTTTCTATGTAATTGAGCCTCTCATCCACTTTAATATCATCCAGTGGTACAATCATACCTTCATCAGCTAAGCACTTTCTCATATGAGATACGTGGAACGTCAAATGAATTTCACTTCGCTCATCAGGGAATTCTAATCGATAGGCCAGCTCTCCTACTCGTGTAATGATTCGGAAAGGTCCTATGTACCTCGGTCTTTGCTTCTTGTCAGCGTGCAACTTTTGTCTATCTTTTGCTGCCTTCATAAAGGCTTTGATCCTTTCTAACTACTTAGTGGTAGCCTCCATCACCTCAAGGCTCCCTAACTCTTTCTATCCAATATCACCCCAACGTACGGGTGTCCTACACCTTCTATTGTATAGCATCTCATAAGGTGGCATACCAATACTGGCATGATAACTATTGTTATAGGAGAATTCTGCTAACGGTAATTGATAATCCTAACTTTCTCCAAAATCGATCACGTATGCTCGAAGCATATCCTCGAGTGTCTGGATCGTCCTCTCAGACTGTCCGTCCGTCCGTCCCTATCGCATCATGAAATCTTTTCCAAAACTTGGTTGTAAACTGAGTGTCACGATCAGACATGATAGACACCCGCATACCATGACAAGCTACAATCTCCTTGATGAACAGATCTGCTTATCTCTCAGATGAATACGTCTCACGGATCAGTAAGAAGTGAGCACTCTTTGTCAGACGATCGACAATCACCCAGATGGTATCGCACCCCCTCGCCGTACGAGATAGCTTAGTAATAAAATCCAATGTGATGTGCTCCCACTTCCACTCGGGTATATCCAACGGTTGGATCCTCTCGTATGGTTTCTGATGTTCTCCCTTCACTTGCAACAAGTAAGGCATTTGCTCACGTACTCTACTACACCACCCTTCATTCCCGGCCACTACTAATTTTTCTTCATATCCTGATGCATGTTTGTGGCAGCCGGATGAATCGAGTATCAAGTTTTATGAGCTTCATCCATGATTCGTCCCCGTATATCTCCGTAACGAGGGATCCGTATCCTTCCATTTTGGGTTTTAACACTGAGAGTGTTCTCACCCAGTTCTATGACTAGACCTCTTATCCTTTCGGACTTAAGGTGATCTTCTTTCAACGCCTCTTCTTGAAAGTATTTCACTTGGGTCATCATATCAGCGGTCATAACCAACTGATAAGCTTTCACCCGAATCGGCTAAGGTCTTTCTTTTCGGCTAAAGGCATCGGCCACAACGTTGGCCATACCCAGATGGTAATGGATCTCACAGTCATAGTCTTTGATGATCTCTAACCATCTCACTTGCCTCATGTTGAGATCCTTTTGCTAAAGAAATACTTTATGCTCTTGTGGTCCATGAAGATAGTGCGCTTCGTCCCGTATAGGTAGTGCCTCCAAATCTTCAACACAAAGACCACAACCGCTAACACCAAATCATGGGTAGGGTAGTTGACTTCATGGGTTTTCAACTGTCAGGATGTGTAGGCTATTACCCTTCCACTTTGCATTAATACGCAACGCAATTCTGAATAAGAAGCATATGAATATACCATTAAGTCTTCGCTCCCTTTGGGTAACGTCAAGACAGGAGCTTGAGTCAATCTCGCTTTCAACTCCTCGAAGGCATCCTCTTGCGTTTGACCCCACATGAACTTCACATCCTTGCGAGTCAACTTAGTCAAAGGTGAGGCTATATTGGAAAAGTCTTGGATGAACCTCCTGTAATAACTCCCCAAACCCAAGAAACTACAGATCTCGGATGGCGTCTTTGGAGACTTCCATTGCATCACCGCCTCAACCTTCACCGGGTCTACCATAATTCATTCAGCATTCACCACATGACCCAGAAATTGAACTTCACGTAACTAGAAAGCACACTTAGAGAATTTGGCATACAACTTTACTCTTCTAAGTGTTTCTAATACTTCGCGTATGTGGCCGGCATGTACTTCCTGGCTTTTTGAATAAATAAGGATATCATCAATAAACACAATCACTGATTTATCTAACATGGGCTGACAAACTTGATTCATTAAATCCATAAAAGTAGCTGGCGCGTTAGTCAAACCAAAAGACGTAACAAGAAACTCGCAGTGTCCATAATGTGTGAGAAAAGCTGTCTTAGGAATATTCCACTTCTTCACCATTAACTGGTGGTAACCAGATCGAAGATCTATCCTCGAGAACAACCTGGCACCCTGGAGGTAGTCAAACAAGTCATCAATCCTCAGTAACGGATACTGATTCTTCACCGTCAGCTTATTCAGCTCTCGGTAGTCGATGCACATCCGCATACTACCGTCCTTTTTCTTCACAAACAATAATAGAGCACCCCAAGGAGAGATGCTCGGTGGGATAAACCCTTTATCCATCAGCTCCTGCAGTTGAGCCATTAGTTCCTTCATCTCGGTAGGAGCTAAACGATATGATGCTTTGGCAATAGGTTGAGCACTGGGTATCAGGTCAATCTGAAACTCGATCTCACGGTCCGGTGGCACACCTGGCAAGTCTTCTGGGAACACGACCTGAAAGTCACATACCACTGACACATTAGATAGTTGTGGTACCGACACATCCACATCTTTCACGTAGGCCAGGTAGGCACTGCATCCTCGCCTCATGTACTTCCCTGCCACCGCCGTCGAAATCACCTTCGGAACCGTAGTAACGCGATCTCCATAAATCATCACTGGACTTCCATCAGGCGCAACTAATCAAATCATCTTCTTGCGACACATGATGTTTGCCTTATAAGCTGCTAACCAATCCATCCCTAGTACTACATCAAATCCGCCTAGGGGCAACACATGTAATTTAGCAGAAAACATATGACCTTCTAGTTCTATGACACAGTCGTCTATCATATCAGTAATTCTAGTGGACTTACCAATAGCAATCTCTACGTCGAATGGCTTATCAATACTTCTACTACTAACAGGCAATTTAGCACAGAAAGTAGCAGAAACAAAACTACTACTAGCACAAGAATCAAATAATACAGAGGCACGAATTTGGTTTACTAGAAACATACCTGACATGCCATCAGGATCCTCTCTGGCCTACTCCTACGTCATTGTGAAAGCTCTAGCAGTTTTCCTCTGTCCTCCTTCCTCCGGCGTCTTCTTCGTGCCTCTGTATCATATCAGTATGACACATTCGTCTATCATATTAGTATTGTTGGTGTGTCATGGTGCCTGCCTCCTGCAATCTCTACGTCAAATGGCTTATCAATACTTCTACTACTAACGGGCAATTTAGCATAGAAAGTAGCTGAAACGAAACTCCTACTAGCACCAGAATAAATAATACATAGGCACAAATTTGGTTTACTAGAAACGTACCTCCAATTGTCTATCATATCAGTATTGCTGGTGTGTCATGGTGCCTGCGTCTTCTAGTTCTATGACACAGTCGTCTATCATATCAGTATTGCTGGTATGTCATGGTGCCTGCCTCCAGCTGCTGGAACTCCCTCTCTATCTTGTCGAGTTCCCGGTGAGGGTAGAATTCCTCAATCACCAGCTTCTTTAACTCTGGCCACTTCATCCTTCCAATGGCTCTACTACCCTCGGCCTGGACAATATTGTCCCACCAGTATAGGGTCGTGTCCATAAACGAGTGGGTAGCAAACTTCACCTTCTCGTCTTCTTCGCACTCGTTGATATCAAGTACCACCTCCATCTCTCTCACCTATCGGTGAGCAGCAGCAGAAGTGCCATTCCGATCAAATGTTAGGGGCTTGCACCTCTGAAATGCCCCATAGTTGTAATAACGTCAGTTTCCTGCACCGCTTCTTCCTACTCCTCCACACTTGAGACAATCGTCTCGGTCTTTGATCCCTTTCTTACCTCCCTTCCAGTGGTCTTTCTCCACTCTTTTTTCTCATCCTCTCTCACCGCCTTAATAACTTCAGTCACAACAGACGGCAGTATCGTCTGCATGACCTGGTGTACTTCCTCTACCACCGCCTCTTTCACCGAGGCCCTTAAGTTCGCACTTTCATTACCAGCTTCCCGTTGATGCATCTCGGGCTCTTCACGGGCCCTCTTAGTAGTCTTAGCCTGGTTCCTAGTGACACATGGTTCAGCACCACGTCCTCCCTGTACTCCACCCCTAGAGGTCTTAGATGATCTACCTCCAGTCATTCTCTAATCAATATAAGATTCAAACACTAACACGGTCATTCAAGGTATGGCTCAGAGTATGTTAAGTATAGTATGTCCCTTATTACAGTGGCCAATTGTGATTAGCCACTTACTTTACTCTTCACACCCCAAGCATTTCCTATCCTAACTACATCATTATCTAAATCTATGATTGCCACTTGTTGCTCTATTTAACATGGGCCGACACACTCGGTTCATCAAATCCATAAAGGAAGCTGGCATGTTAGTTAGTCCAAAAGACATAACAAGAAACTCGTAGTGTCCATAACGCGTGCGAAAAGCTGTCTTAGGAATGTCCCGCTCCTTCACCTCCAACTGATGGTAACCAGATCCAATATCTATCCACAAGAACCAACTGGCACCTTGGAGCTGGTCTAACAAATCATCAATCTTCAGTAGCGGATACCGATTTTTCACCGTCAACTTATTCAGCTCTAGGTAGTCGATGCACATCCGCATACTACCGTCCTTCTTCTTAATAAACAGTACTGGAGCACCCCAAGGAGAGATGCTTAGTCAAATGAACCCTTTACCCATCAGCTCCTGCAGTTCAACCATTAGTTCCTTCATCTCGGTAGGAACTAATCGATAGGTACTTTGGCAATAGGTTGAGCACCGGGTATCAGATCAATCTGAAACTCAATCTCATGATCCGGTGGCACACCTGGTAAGTCTTCTGGAAACATGTCTGGGAAATCGCACACTATTGGTACGTCTGAAAGTTGTGGTACTGATGCGTCCATATCTTTCATGTAGGCCAGATAGGCAATACATCCACGTCTCATGCACTTTTCCGCCACCGCCATCGAAATCACCTTTGGAACCATAGTGACGTGATCACCGTAAGCCATCATTGAACTCCCATCGAACGCAATTAATCAAATCATTTTCTTGCGACACATGATGTTTGCCTCATAGGTTTCTAACCAGTCCATCCCTAGTACTACATCAAATCCGTCTAGGGGCATCACATGTAATTTAGGAGAAAACCTATGACCTTCTAATTCTATGGCACAGTCCACTATCATATCAGTAATTCTAGTGGACTTACCAAAAGCAGTTTCTATATCAAATGGCTCACTAATACTTCTACTACTAAGAGACATCTTATCACAGAACGCAATAGAAATAAAACTCCTACTAGCTCTAGAATCAGACAATACAGAAGCATAAATTTGGTTTACTAGAAACATACCTGACACGACATTAGGGTCCACCCTGGCCTCCTCCCGCATCATCATGAATGCTCTAGTAGTTGTCCTCTGTCCTCCATCTTCCATCCCCTTCATCACTTCATAATTCTTGGCCTTTGGCTTCTTACACTCCCGACTCAGGTGGCCTACTTCACCATAGTTGTAGCACCTCGCCACCCTACAATCCTTAGCGATATGGCCAGGCTTCCCGCACTTGAAACAAACATTTAATCCCATCCTGCACTCAACAGTGTGCTCTCTCCCACATTTACAACACTTCTTTATCCTCTAGCACGATGACCCCACCCTACGGTCATCCACCTTCATCCTCTTGTTGTTTAGAGTGAAACCGCCACGTCCAAACCTTTTCCCACTCTAGTTCCTGTCACCACCACCTGTCTTCTTCGCCTCGACTACTGCCACCTCCCTCATATCATACAACCTACCCGCCAGGTCTACCATCGATCGAAAGGTACCAGACTAGGCAGTGATCAAATGCCTATGGATGTCAGCAGGCAATCCCTGAATGTACTTCATGATCTTCCTCGACACCGAGGTCACCTGATCTGGCACTAGCCTCGCCATTTCGTTGAACTTGGTGGTGTATTACTGGTGGGTCATGGTGCCTGCCTCCAGTTGTTGGAACACCTACTCTATCTTGTTGAGCTCCTGATGAGGACAGAACTCCAAAATCACTAGCTTCTTTAGCTCTCCCCATCTTATCCTGCCAATGGCCCTGCTACCCTCGGCTTGGACAATATTGTCCCACCAACATAGAGACGAGTCAACAAAAGAGTGAGTGGCAAACTTCACCTTCTCATCCTCTATGCACTCACTAACCTCCAATACTGCCTCCATCTCTCTCACCCAGCGGTAAGCAGCAGCAACATTACCATTCCCATCAAAAGTCGGGGGCTTGCATATCTGATATGCCCCATAGTTACACCCTCGTGCAGTTTCCTGCACCGCTTCTTCCTCCTCCTCACTCGAGACAATCGTCTCGGTCTCCGATTATTCCCTTTCCTCCCTTCCGGTGGTCCTTCTCCTCTCTTTTTCTCATCCACCCTTACAGCTTTGATCACTTCAGTCATTACATATGGCAGAATCATCTGCATGACTTGATGGACTTCCTCTACCACCGCCTCTTTGACCGGGGCCCTTAACTTCGCACTCTCATCACCACCTTCCTGGTGATGCATCTCGAGCTCTTCACGGACCCTCTCAGTAGTCTTAGCCTTATTCTTAGTAACACGCGGATCAGCACCATGTCCTCCCTATACTCCACCCCTAGAGGCCTTAGATGATCTACCTCTAGCCATTTTCTAATCACTATAAGATTCAAACACTAGCACGGTCATTCAAGGAATAACTCAGTTTATCTTAAGTATACTAAGTCCCTAATTACAGTGGCCAGTTATGATTAGCCACTTACTTTACCAGTCCTAAATCTACTATGATAGGTTCAAATGGATCGATTTTGTGTTGTGACTAAGCAATTAATAATTATATCAACAAAGTAATCAACAAATGCAAGAATTCATAGCAGTTTCTATTGATAGTTGCAAAGAATTACAAAGTGCAATTGAGAAAGTTCAAACGTCTACGTCTACCTGCGCAAAATACATATAATACTATTCATACTAATCAAAGAAACTAAAGGAACATATATTTACACATAAGTCCCTATACTACTGCAAAAATTAAAAGACAAAGACAATTAAAGACAACATGTTAATCTTGAAGAAGTACTAACAATACTCCCCCTAAGATTTACATGGTCTTTAGTCTTCAAAAATCTTCAATCTTCTTTATCTTTTTCTCAGCTTCAATCTTTTTTGCTTCAGTCTTCTCTGCTTCAGTCTTCTTTCTTCATTTCATCTTCAATCCTCTTTCTTCTTTCCATCCATCTTCAAACTTCAAAATAATCTTCAGGTTCTTCATTAATCTTAAACATCGTCTTTTCCTTGTATAACTCCTATTCTTTTAAGGCTTTAGCAATAGCAAATTTGAACTTGCTTACTAAGACACCTTGTTCAGGCTTAGCCTCGTTTATCTTTATCTCCATGTTGTTCATCACCTTTAGTGTATCTTTTGATAATCCTATAATATCAATGTTAGCATACAGTTCAATAACACTCCTTTACTTGATATACTCATAAATTCAATCTCTTTAATATCTTTTTTGACTATGTTGGCATAAGCTAATGCTTTCCTTAGTGAGATTCTCTCCATTGCAGCATTCATGTCTTTAATAATTGATAAAAAGTATTTCTTATCATTCTCTGCAATCTCTGAAGATACTCTTTCAAATTTTTGGACTGATAGGAAAGAGATATAGGTTGGGTGTAACACTCTAAGCTCAAAAACACCAAACAAAGTAATCATGTCCTCATCCCACTTCTCAAGATTTTGGACTAATTTGAGCTCAAATGTTTTAGTTTTGTAGAACCATCGCATGATTGGTTTTGACTTTTGAGTCCCTTTTCTAACTTTCAATCCTGGACTAGTAACTTTTTCAAAGTACTCATCACAAAATTCAATCAAGAAGTGTTCATCTTCTGATTGTTTTCCTTTCATCTTCCTATTTTTCTTCAATGTAGCAAAATACTCTTTATCTTCCTGTGAGCATCTCGTTACCAAAAATGCACTGGTTTGAGTTATCCCTCTGTTTAAAAGCTCAACAAACATATCACCTTGTTTAACTCCAGTTGGATTGATTAAAGGCAGTTTATTCAACTCCTTGAGGTCTTGAACTGGGAGCTTGATAATGCTCGAGTAAAAATGATATACATCACACACTGCATTTACTCGCTTAATCAGGAAGGAGTCAAATTTTTCATCATACTTCAATGCAACGATCTTAACTTGGTTTGTAGATTCAGGAGCAATCATAGCATTTAGGAGCTTAGATATTGATTGTTCTTTTTGCAATACATTTCTTACCAAGTCTCCAGTCGATCTAGCTTTATTGAATAGTTGTTTCTGATCAAGAGAAACTTTGTAAGCTTGTTTCTCTGATTCAGGAAACATCTTCATAAGCTCTTTCCTCCTTTCATATACATTTGTCTTTTGAGCCATCGACCAGATCTCTTGTGGTTTTAACATCCTTGTCCTCTTAGTTATCTCAAGGTATTGCGTATTGTTAGTATCCAGAATGATCATCTTGCTAGATTGTTTTTTAGTAGCTTGAAAGATCTTAACAGGGTTCCTTAATGATTCACCTTGAAGTCTCTTTAGCCTCTTCCATGGATAATTTCTAGCTTGCATCCAAGATCTCAAAGCTAGAATGCTCATCTCATCAGGATCAGGATGGTGAAGTTCAGAGCTAGGCATCTCTTCCACATTAATGCTCTCTTGCAGTGGGTTCCATTCACCATGTTCCATAACTATTTCATTTTGATCCACTGGGGCTGCTGACTCTGCAGTTATACACTTTTCATACTCTTCGTTTATCTGAGTCACAGTTAAGCCATCCAGGAATACTCTGTTATACTTCATTCTTACCAAAAAATTATATCTATCTTCAAAATCAATTGGTATCTCCTCTTGAGTTGTTTCCACTGGTTTGAAGTTTTGTTCAAAGTTAGCTTCGTCAATGTCTTCATCTTCAAGAACTTCATCATACCAGTCATTATTAAACTCATCTTCAATATCATCCAATGCTTTTATAGTCTCTTGCACAAATTTCTCACGTTCCTCCTGAATTTAGAAATCTTTTGCATTTTATATGAAGACTCAGGTAGAACTGATTCATCTACTTCCTCTACCTTTCTTTTACCCTTGTCAACAATAGTAGTATCCTTAATGTTGACTGGATTGATTTCAGACACAATCTCAATCTCAGGTGAATCAACCTTTTGAGAGTCTTTTAGTTTAGCTAACTCTTCTTTCATCATTTCATTTTCTTCAGTTAGCTTTTTGAATTTTTCTTCCATCACATAATAATCTCCTATCATCACATCAAAGTCTTCATGATTTCACTTTTATCTTTCACCAAAGTAACCATCTCAGCATCCTTCATTTGAATAACTTCTTTGAGCTTCAAATTTTCTTCTTTCAAATCAACTATTTCCTTATTTGAGCCATATTGATTTCTTTTAACTTTTCTAGCTCATCAACATCAATAATATCATCAGTCTGTACAGACACATTATGTGTTGTAGCAACTGGAATGTCTTCAGATTAAATTAGAGTTGTGCTTTAAAAGACAGGCTCAGACAACATAGCATCCATGAAATCAAAATCAAATGATTGATTTTGAACATTAGCCTCTGCTTCCTCATCAACTTGAGCTTCAGTCATTGGTTCATCATGAGTTATTCTTTCAAAACTTCCTTCACCAACATCATGTACCTCATCAGCATGATCAAACTCAGTAGACTCAATACTATCTGCTTGATGTGACTCAGCTGCACCATCAGCACCATCATCGTCACTATCACTTGAACTTTCATCAGCTTCATCATCATCATCACTTTCATCATCATCTTCATCATTCTATTCATCATCATCATCAGATAAGACTTCAGGAGCTTCATCAACTAGATCAGCTGCATTTACTGGTTCTCCTTCTAACAAGTGGAAGTGATCTAAGTTGATATCCATATTATCATTAGCAACATCCCTCAAATACTAAATCAAAGGAACATTTTGAGCTCCTGTGATCATGGCTAGTATTTTATATGATATCTCAGTCATGTGTTCAAGTTCCATGACATCACCACCAACACCATAAACTTCAATATTTGGATATTCTTCATTAATCATCATTTGCAGGAACCTTGGATACATCAGATACTTGTTCTTGATACGTTTTTCAAGGTTGAAGATAAATATATTAAGAATCCACTTCGCGATATTAAATCTTCTGTTTGTAGCAATGGCAACTATTGGAGAAGCAATGTCCACTGGTAATGAATTCCATCCAGCACTTCTTTTGGACATGCAATGCTGAAAGATGTAGCATAATAACTTCCAATGGTTATACACTATTGCTCTGAAAAACTACTTCTTTGGGAAATGATCAGGTTGACCCATTTCCATGAATGTTTGTCTAAATTCATTGAATGACAGCTCACACAAATCAGTTGGGTCAATTTCTCCTAATCTAAGAGCAACTCTTACAGATTCTTCAGATACTTCAAGCATTCTTTCATTGGTGATAAAAACTCTCACCACCTTTCTTTCATTATCATCAATTTCTACTAAGGCTGTGTGCCAGAATTTGTTGATCAATCTTGAATAGATCACTGGCTTGTAACACATAACATAAACATACTTTGTCCTCAGTAGGAATCTAATCATCTCCTTATAGGATACAGCATCTTGAACATCCTCTTTAAACAAAGGACCAACATTATGCTTTGGCTCAAACTTTAGATTAGCCATCTGCACAAATGAAAACACAAACTTTAGACAATTTGATTCTTTAAAAACAATTTGATTTTAACAAACTTGGATTTAAACTTTAATGAATTTTAAAAATTCTGTCCAAATCATATTAAATACAAGTTGTTGTATGTTTGTTTTAAAACACATTAATTCAATTAACATTTTATCAAAGTTATTTAACAATTAAGTTTTTATGAATTTTTAATTTTTTTTAATAAAAAAATTTAAATTTTGAAACTGTTCATCTTCATTCACCGAACTGGTGAAGAACACCCTTCAATCAATGTTCATGAAATCAACTGTTCCATATATCAAACTGCTCGAAATTCAGTGTATATTAACAATGTATGATCAATTTAAGTTCTTAGTTTCTTTTTAATGCACCTATTTCAAGTTTTTAAAATTTTTAGTGTTAGAATCGCCTAAACAGATTTGAAACATCCGACTGATTATGAATCAGTGACTTGAAATGGAATAATTTTGACTATGAACTTACGTTTTTCAATCAAGTATACACACTTTCGATCAACATATTTTAGAAACAGATGAACAGATTGAGTGTAATGAGGTGAAACGAGTGTCGAATGAGTTCAAGGGTTTTTGGGAGTGTGAATGAGTGAAAAATGAGAAGTGTTGTATATATACTAAGTGAAAATTTTAGACGCATGAGCACTATATGGGCGCATGAGGTTAGGCGCATGAGCACTGTTCAGTCGCATAAGCACTGTTGTGGTGCTTTTGCACTGTTCAGGCGTATGATATTTTATGAAACGCCCAAAACTTGGTGAATATTTTCACTTGTATCGTCTGGTACTGTGAGTGCGCATGAGCATGATGAAACGCCTAACACTTAACCAATTTTTTTAGACGTATGATAACTATTCAGGTGCATGAGGATATGAAAAACGCCCCAACACGTGTAAAATTTCTGAAAACTCATCATGCTCCTACTTGGACTTATGTCCACTATTTAGGCTCATGAGTTTCCATACACTTGTATATTTTCCACATCTTTCACCTGAACACTATTTAGATATATTAGCACTGTTCACGTACTAATATTCAAACAATTTTCAGAATCTTGAATTTTTCCCAAAATTTACATTTTTGACCCTCAATTTTCCCATTTGATATTTTAAACCTTTTTATTTTTATTTAATTTTTCAAAATGCAATTTTCCTTTATTTTAGTCTCAAATTTAAACAAAATGGTCTCATTTACAAAATTTACAAGAAGCTTTTCCACTTGAAAATTTTATAGGCTCATTTTATCATTATCAACAATTTACATAATCAAACACACACATGCTTTGAACATTTTGCTTCATCCTTTCCATTCAACATTTTAATTTTGATTTTCTTAGAAACTCTTACTTTATTACTCCCCTTAAACTTTTAAGTTTAACAAACTTAGAAGTTTCCCAAGTTTCCATAAGAAGATCACACTGATCATTGTTAAATTGCTTGCACACATAAAACATGCATAAAATCAAAAGTAAAAGCAGAATAAAAATCTAATATTTACAATAGAATTATTGTCTACAATGAGATCATATCAGTTAAGATCAGCACATTAAAATAAAATAAAATGTGAATAATCATAGATAATGAATAAATCCTGATCAAGTGTGTTCCAGGTCAGTGATATCACAGCAAAGGAGACACAAGATCCAAGGATAGACAATGAGTGTTTTTGACAAAAGAATCTGCTCACTTACTTTTTCAATTCTTAGATTGATTAGGGTAGATATTAGATATGACATAATATGACTCATACAAAGACTTAGAGAGATCAATTACCATCAAGACATGCAAGAAAGCACAAATTCTCAACTTATTACCTGACATATATGCATAACCAGAGTTCATGTTGATAATTTAGCAGAGAATGATCATGGATAACCATTTGATCAACTCTAACCATCCATTTGAATGGGTTGCGCACATTGGCATCTTTTGCATCAAAGGAGAATATCCAGGTCTGTAATCACTTACAATAGAGGATATCTCATCACTTCAGGTCTATGTGGACTCATAACAAAGAAGTGAGATGATGCTTGTAACAGATCTCATGGTTAGTCATATCACCATCAGGTGTAAGTATTGTAACTTTACAAGCAATCAATCTGATATGCTAATACTACTCAAAAGTACTCAGATGAGCACACATACATGCATAGATGATTTAGTTTAATCACAAGAATTTACTTTTTTAGTATAATAGCATGAGATTGTCTACACATCATATCTGATCGTGTCAGACTTTATTGTTGAGTGAACTATGTAACTGATCTCACGAATGTACTATCATTTCTCACTTGTTGCAAAAACAGATTCATTCCTAAAAATGAATTAACACCGAAAGACTCTTTTTGTAGTTTTTTGTTTTATAACTTTATCTTTAATTTTGAATTTTCTACTTTTGTATTTGTTTTTTCTGTAAGAAGAAAACACACACACACAAACTACAATCAGGCAATGAACTTTGACAGGTTCTCTTACTATGACCTTTCGGATAAGGAAGGGTTCTAATCATGTTAAGATTCAAAGAACTAAAACGAAACTTAAAAACTAGTTTTACACATGTTAATAGGACCAATTGTCTCCACTAAGTACTCAAAGCGTCCTGGTAAGAAGGCTTTAGTAAATAGGTCTGCCGACTGTTTTTCAGTTGCAATTTGAATTAAAAATGATTAAACCTTTTTCAGAGTTATCACTGAGATAATGATATCGAATCTCGATATGTTTTGTTTTTGAATGTTGGACTGGTTTAGCTATAATGAACATAGCAGCAGTGTTATCAATGTAAATTGGTGCTTTAAGAAAATTGAACCCATAATCCAGCAGTTGGTTCTATAACCAAAGGATTTGAGAACATTTTGCTAAAGCAGCTATGTACTTAGCTTCTGCGGTTGAAATAGAGACATTTGTTTGTTTCTTGCATTGCCACGAGACTAATTGGGGACCTAAAAACTGACAACCACCCGTTGTAGATTTTCTATCCTGACAACATCCTCCATAATCACTATTAGTATATCCATGTAGGTCAAAGTTTCCCACGTAAGGATACCATAGCCCTAAAGCCGATTTACCTTTGAGATACCTGAATATCCTTTTGACAACAATTAATTTGCTCCCCTAGCTTTCGTCTCTCAGTGGGGGGAGAAAACCCCCAATAAGTAGTTCAAGTAGGATTCTTTTGGGTCTGATTGGTACCTGGAACAGACACAAATAGCATACATTATGTCTGGTCTAGATATAGTAAGATACATCAAAGAACCAATCATAGATCTTGATAAAGTTTGGTCAACCAATTTTCCTTTTGGATCAGGCTCAATCTTGGAGTTTACGTCAGCTGGAGTTCGTATGGACTAACAATCTTGCAGTTTGAATTTCTTCAACAGTTTGTCAACAAACTTCTCTTCCTTGATGAATATACCATCTGCAGATTGTTAAACTTGTAGTCCATTGAAGAAATTGATTTCTCCTATAGAACTCATTAGAAATCAAAACTTCATGATTTCTTCAAATTCATTACACAGTTTTTGACTGGTAGAAGCAAATATGATATCGTCAATGTACACTTGCACACATAAGAGATTATCAGCATCATTCTTTATAAATAAAGTTGGATCGATTTTCCCTCTTGTGTATCCATGTTGGATTAAGTGTTGTGACAATGTCTCATACCAGATTCTAGGTGCTTGATGGAGTCCATATAGAGCTTTGCTAAGCTTGTACACCCGATGTCGAAATTCTGCATCCTCAAAACCTGAAGGTTGCTTCACATACACATCATTGGTGATTGGATCATACAAGAATGAACCTTTTATACCCATTTGATACACTTTGAATTTCATGAAAGATGTATAAGCCAGGAAGACACGAATGGATTCAAGTCTTGCAACTGGAGCAAATACTTCATCATAATCAATTCCTTCTTCTTGTGTGTATTCTTGTGCAACTAGTCTTGCTTAGTTTCTAATGACTATTCCTCGATCATCGGTTTTATTCCTAAACAACCATTTTCTGCCTATAGCATTTTCTCCTTCAGGTAAATCCACCAGATTCCACACATCTTGTTTGCGGAATTGAAGTAATTATTCTTGCATAGCCTCAATCCAGCCATTTTCCTTTAATGCTTCGGTAACGTTTTTAGGAACAATTTGAGAAAGAAAACAAGAGTACAAGCACAGGTTTGCTTGTTCTGATTTACTTCTTGTTGTTCTCTCATTCAATGGACCGATAATCTGAGATGTTGGATGGTTCTTGTGAATAAGAGATGTCGGAATCTCATCACATTGATCATTAACATCCAGATTCGTTTGATTCAAGTTGGAGAGCTGATGCAGTACGCTAGAAGAATGAATGTGGATTGAAATTTGCAACTTGAGTCGGTGAGTTGATAAAGTAATCAAGATTATCAGTATCAACTGCATCACCAGAGATACATGATGTTCCAGACTCAGGTTGCACAAATTCATTACCTTCATTAGGAATTGGTTGAGAATCATCAAAATTTTTAGGAACTTTGTTTTGCTCATGATTTTGTTGATCATGATTCACTGAATTGAATATGGGATCTCTCACAAATGAGAAAAATGGATAGTTTGGGTTGAATCATCCATATCATCAGAGTCTAAATCGTCACTAAAGGATCCAAGATCTCCTACCTGTTTTCTGTTGACACAAGAAGATTCAAACATATTAGAATTGAATGAGTTTGACATGAGTCTAAATCAAATAACCATGCTGGACCATTGGCAACTGATGGAAAAGAATTTTCAAGGAATTTAACATTGAACGTTTCAATGATAAAAATCTTCTTAGAGTTATAAACTCTATAAGCTTTAGAAGCTGATGAGTATCCAAGAAAAAATCCATCATCAGATTTTGCATCAAATTTGCCTACTTGATTATTTGAATTTAAAATCAAAACCAGACAACCAAAAGATTTAAGAAAATCGATGTTTGGTTTCCAGCCAAACATCAACTCATAAGGAGTTTTCTGTTTGTCTTTCACCAATAGAGTACAATTCTGAATGAAACATGCAGTAGATATGGCTTCATCCCAGAAGGTGATTGGAAGCATAGCATCTGCAAACAATGCATGGCTGCTTCAATCAATGTTTGGTTTTTCCTTTCTGCAACTCCGTTTTGTTGTGGAGTTCTAGGAGCACTGAATTGATGAGCTATCCCTTTTCCTGCATAGAACAAGTCAACATTAGCATTTTTGAATTCTGTTCCATCATCACTTCTAATTATTTTGACTTTTAGATCAAGTTGATTTTCTACTTTAGTGATAAACTCTTCTAATAATTCATCCGTTTCAGATTTTGCACGCAAAAACAAAACCCATGAAAATCTTGTATAGTCATCAATGATAACAAAACAATACGATTTCTTTCCAATGCCCTACATGTTTACAGGACCAACTAATCCATGTGTAACATTTGTAGAGGCTTTGAATTTGAGTTTATCTGCTTGGACTTATAAGACGCTCTTTGTTGTTTTCCTTTCAAACATGCTTTACAGGTATCTGATGTAGCAAATTTCTTTGATTTAATTCCTACTACATGACTTCCTGCTGCAAGTTTGTTCATGTTTTTGAAGTTGGAATGACCGAGACGTCTATGCCAAAGCTGGCATTCATCATTTGATGCATTAGCAATGAGGCAAATTGTTTCTGTTTACGGATCAACGTGAGACATATCTAACTTGTAGACATCTCTATCTCGAACAGCTTTAACAACTACCCACTCCTTGCTAATCTGAAATCCTGGCTTGAAAATATAATAATAAGAGTCATCAAATAAAACAGAATATGATTTATCACATATTTGTGAAACACTTAAAAGATTAAAGTTCAACTGTACACAGTAATTGACTTTATCAAAGCTTAGAATTCTATTAGATACCGTTCCTTCACCGGTTATCTTTCCACCTGCATCTCCACCAAAAGCTACGTGAGTACCATCTTTTGTCTTAAAGTCTTGAAGTAAGGCTTGATTGCCTGTCATATGTCGGCTACACCCACTGTCAACATACCACGTGTTTACTGGTCTTTGTTGGCGTACCAGCATTCAAAGACATTTAAGTTGAGTTAGTCACCCAAGCCGAGATGGTCTTGGGATTTCCATATTTATCCATAATGGTAAACTGCTTGAAATGGAGTTTGTTTACATCATGTTTCTTTTGAAATTTTGGATTTTCAAATCCTCTTTGAAAAACTGTCTGATTATCTTTTCTTTGTTTTGACCACAAAGCGTTAAATCAGTTTTCAACATCATCATCAAGAAATTTTGAACAATCATTTGTGTGACAACCCTCGATTTCCAGGTAATTTCTCTAAAAACCCTAGATCCTGATTTCTATGCTCAGTCTGGTTTTAGAATATATAGCACTAAATAAACTAACCTAAAGATTGATTAGAGTCCTACGTGTGCTTACGTTTCTATTTCGTGCATGTTCGACCATGAAAACCCGAGACCGGCGAATGTCTGAAATAAACGCCACTACGAACCGACCGGGAAATTAATATTAACGTCATAGGTAAAAATGAGAATTTGCCTAAAATAATCTTAGTTACACTTATATTAATGTTATTATGTGAGGAACCAACTATCGTAACGAGAAAACCCGATAACAGCATCTACGCGCCTTAGTGCGACGAGATGGCTCAATCTAGTGGATAAACAATAAAATGCCCAAGTGGATGATAAAACCAAGATATGGGGCATGTAAATAGTTGTTTTGGACTAGAATTTCGCAAGGAATTAGAATTTAACATGTTCGGGTTTTGAAAGTCGGTTCGAGACGGGAGAAAAATGAAAAAGACC
>BJCO01675131.1:0-11489 GCA_018326465.1 Flaveria floridana | reverse complement strand
ACGGAGCAGGTTCGAATATAATATATTATTATTATATTCAAACGGTCTCTTATAACATAAAAATTTCATCTAAAAACTTCAAACTTTAAATAGACAATTTACTCATTACTTACTCGTTTGACAATATATGAAATGCGAAGTTCATATGACCCAAACAGTCGGGTTGTTACACTTTACTTGTAGATGAATGTGTATCCGTTAGCAACAGGAAATCTATGGAAATCACATGAAAAATTTTAAAAGGGTTCCTTGGGCATTCAGTTGTTTAGAGAGAATTTAAAATAAAGTGTAGGGTTACGACCGACTGAACCCCCTTTTTATACTGATTTAAGTTTCAGTCGTGCGACTAGTCCCATACGCATGGTTCATACGTGCGACTGAGGTTCAGTCGTACGATTGACCTATATCCATTCAACCAATCGTACGATTGGTTCATACAAAGTTTTCTAATCGTGCGACTCGGCCATCCTCATGGTCTACTCGTGCGATTGAGCCATACTCGTGGTCCAGTCATGTGATATGCACATACTTATGGTCCAATCATGCGATTAACTCATACTTATGGTCCAATCATACGATTGGCTCATACTTATGGTCCAATTATGCGATTGGGCCATACTTATGGATTTGACTTCGTTTGCCCCAATATGTCACATACTTATTTTGGATAAATGACATTATGACCACTGATTATCTCAGACATGATCCTTTTAACTGAAAACCTTTTGATCACCTCAGACGTGATCCTTTTAACTAAAAACCTTTTGATCACCTCAGACGTGATCCTTTTAACTAAAAACCTTTTGATCACCTCAGACGTGTTCCTTTTATCTTTCAGAAACAAGCTTCTCACAGTTAACGTTCGGTTTATTATGTGTCATTCACAGAGTTCAGTCTGATTACATAGTCCGACATCGACTCAATACAAACATAACCAAAACAGGAAAAACTTAAAATAAACTGAAACAAGACATATTTTTGTGTTTTTCGTTTGAGGAGGGTTGAAAACTTTTAAATATCATTTAAACGATTTCTCCCCCTGAGTAGAACAGCTTCAAACATTTTCATCATTTCTAGAAAGATTCATATGGAATCAGACAGGCATAAAACATAATTATTTGAGACATTTTATATTTATATCAATAACAAAGAGCATTAAATATACATTACACTTAATCTCTTTCATCTAAGAGTCAAAGGCACTAACATGAAATCATGCTAGAGCTGTTATGTAGCACACATTGATTTTGACCATTGGGAGATGCAGCCACGATGATTGTCAGTATATTTATCCACATAAATCCTTAAAAAGATTTTTGACACACATTGGTGATTAATTAGGTGTATTAAGTCAACAGGCATTTGTGGATCCAACATTATATGGTAATCAACCTTTCTCAGGAGATGTTGAGCGGTCTACGGATTTTTGTCAAGAAGAAACTATTCTAAGAGCTTTCAAAGAGATGCTAAGCCTCAGGTTAGTGCCATCGCACAGCAGAGAGGTGCAAACAACAATAAATTCTTAGAATATATAGGTTATGCTTATCCTCAGGTCAGTGCCATCGTACAGCAGAGAGACACACAACCTATCTTCTTGTTAGAGCATTTTTATAATTAGTTTAACGCAGCAATGATATTTGTCATTAACTTGATTGCGTGTCATATTTGTCATGTGCTTTGCTCATAGTTTTGGTCATTCACACACATTTGTGGCTTTCTCTTTGCATTTTACCCCTTATTGGAAACTTATTGATTATGCAGACCAGGGATAAGATGGGAACTCACAACCTGTTGAATGATTTAATTCGCGTGATTCACCAATTATCTATTAATCTATTGTGTTGAATCTACCGACACATCATATAATGAACTTGCAACCCCTAGATCTACTTTCTCCATGTAACCATAATAACAGACTAGCTTACTATCATTTTTCAACTTATTAGGCTTTGACTTCTCAGACATATAATTTTTCTTTGACTTTCATATAACTTTGCAAAGCTAAAGTTCCTTTTGGTGTCCCAAACAATAAGATGCATGTGTACTATCATTTTCATTGTACTGAATCAATTTCTTTGATTTGATTTCGTTGCTTTTTAGCTTACCTGCCCGCTAATTTTTTAAGTACTAAATACTGAAACTTAACCATTCTCCCCCTAAAATTCTAAAACAGAAAATCTTTTTGAGTTTTTGATATTTTTAAGACAGAAAATAAAATAAAAGAAAATAAATTTGACAGAAAAATTAAACTAAGAAACATACGGACGGGCTATGAACTCGACTCCTCCGGAATCACATCCTCTTTCTTCTTTACGCCGTTAACCTCTAATAGATAATAAAATCTTGGATTATCAAAAGCTTTTGTATAGAGGTCGGCGTTGAAAATCTGTGTTAATTTTAATTACATCGATTAAATGCTTTTCAAAACAATCACTTATGAAGTAATATGTAATGCCGATGTGTTTGGTTTTTGGATGTTGTACCGGATTTTTAGTTACAGCTATAGCAGTAGAATTATCAACAAAGATAAGAGTGGTAGTAAATTGCAAACTGTAGTCCCGCATTTGCTGTTGAATCCAGATAATTTGAGAGCAGCAACTTGCAGCAGCAACGTATTCAGCTTCACATGTTGACAGAGCAACAGACGTCTGCTTCTTACATTGACAGGTGACTAACCGCCTTCCAAAAAATTGACACCCCACAGATGTCGACTTGTAGTTCATCTTGCATCCACCATAGTATGAGTCACTATACGCTGTAAGTTCAAGGTCATCATCATGAGGATACCATAACCCGAGTGTTGGAGTACCTTTCAGATAATGAAAGATCCACTTCACCCCAATCAGATGATTGAGTTTTGGTTTTGACTGATATCTGGAACAGAGACACATGGCATACATGATATCAGGAAGAGAAGCTGTGAGATACATTAGAGATCTGATCATTCGGTGATACATGGTGGCATCTACCAAATCCCTATTTTCATCAGGTGTCTCATCGTGGTTTATGGCAAGAGGGGTACCAGCAACCGTTACATTTTCCATATCGAACCTACTTAGGATATGTCCCACGTATTTTGTCTGATGTAGAAAGATTCCATTAGGTGCCTGATCCACCTGTGACCCCCAAAAGAACTTCATCTCTCCCATTGCACTCATTTCAAATTCAGCTTTCATCACGGATTCAAATTTTTTACATAATGCTTCGTTTTTTGAACTGAAGATTATGTTATCCACGTATATCTGAACCAATAGTAAATCACTATCTTTTTCTTTGATGAATAACGTGACCCCCAAAAGAACTTCATCTCTCCCATTGCACTCATTTCAAATTCAGCTTTCATCACGGATTCAAATTTTTTACATAATGCTTCGTTTTTTGAATTGAAGATTATGTTATCCACGTATATCTGAACCAATAGTAAATCACTATCTTTTTCTTTGATGAATAACGTGCAGTCGATCACTCCCCTTTGAAAGACGTGTTTCAGCAGGTGGGTGGAGAGTTTCTCATACCAGGCTTGAGAAGCTTGATGTAGCCCATACAAATCCTTGTCCAACTTATAAACTTTGTCCTGATGATAAGGATCTTTGAAACCTTCGGGCTAACTGACGTATACTGTCTCACGGATTTCACCATGTAGAAATACACTCTTCGCATCCAATTTATACACCTTCATTTTCATGAAGGATGTGTAAGCTTGGAAGATTCTAATTGCTTCCATCCTAGCAACTGGTGCAAATACCTCATTATAGTCCGCATCTTCGACTTGTCTGAACCCTTAGACTACTAAGCGTGCCTTGTTTCTGATAATGACCCCTTGGTCATCTTTCTTGCAACGAAGAACCTATTTTGTGCCGATTACTTTTGCACCCTTTGGTCTATCCACTAGTGTCCACACTCCTATCTTCGTAAATTGCATAAGTTCTTTTTGCATAGCGTTTACCCATGCCTCATCTTTCAAGTCATCGCTTACATACTTGGGCTCGACTTGAGAAAAAAAACACTTAAATGGCCGATCATGTATGTATCCCTTTTTCATCACCGCCGCATAATCAGCTGTGTACAACTGATTTCTTGTCTGAACCCCAGAAAGTAGATCACCAATGATATTGTCTGGAGGATGATTCATACTAATCCTTGTAACCGGAGTTGAAGGCACGACTACTTCATTTTCCAAATTAGGAACCACTGGTATATCTGTGACTAGTTGATCATTTGCCCCAGAAGTTTCAGCCGATTCACCATCGTCTGTAGGTGTACTTTCATCTGAGGAGTGATCACTGACTTCCAGATCTTCCACTGAAGCCCCTAAAGCACCATCGAATGGAGCAGGAATGCTTGAGTCTGAATTAGGAGTATTTAGGACATCATACATCATTTGAGCAGCTGCCTCGTCATCAGAATAAGCAGGAGGAAGATTGAAGGACTTGAAAAATTCATCATAATCGAAGAAAAGTGATGGACCTTTTCCAGCAAAGGGGTGGTATATCTTTACACATCTACGTTGCACCACACTTCAACTTGACTGCTAGAGTTGTTGTAAACTCGTTTGTTAGGTATATTGTATCCCAGAAAAATTCCTTTATCTGCTTTTTCATTAAACTTGCCAGTCTGAGTTTTTTTCAGCAACATGCAAGGAGCTCCAAATGGTTCCAGATACTTCAAGTTTGGTTTACACCTTTGAAGCAACTTATAACAGGTTTTACCATGACGTTTGATAACTAATACACGATTGAGAGTGTAGCATGCATTAGCAACTGCTTCATTCTAGAATTGAACAGGCAGTTTTGAATCTGCCAACATCGTCCTTGCAGTTTCAATCAAACTTCGATTTTTGCGTTCAGCAACTCCGTTCATCTGTGGAGTGTAGGCAGAAAAAAATTGACGAACAATCCATTTTTCTCGACAGAAAGCCTCCATCCATTGATTCTTGAATTCAGATCTGTTGTCTGAACGAATCTTCCTTACTTTCAGCTTATACAGAGACTCTAGTGTAGTAACCAATTGTTTGAAAGACTCAAACATCTCTGACTTTGTTTTGAGAAACATCACCCAGGAAAATCTGGAATAATCATCAGTTACTACAAAATAGTACCAATCTCCGGTAATGCTTTTAGTACTGACAGGGCCAAACAGATCCATATGCAATAGCTCTAGTGGAATCTCAATAGAGTGAACTTTCTTATATTTGTGAGATTTCTTGGTCTGTTTCCCTTTCTTGCATGCTATACAGAAATCTGGAAGCTGAAAGTTCTTGACCGTTACGCTTTCAACCAGTTGATTTTGAACTAAATGATTCATCTTCCTTGGATTGATGTGTCCCATTCTCCTATCCCACAAAATAGAATCCCTCTAGGTGGCTTTGGACAGGAAACACTGAGTAGCAGACTCAGTTGTTGAAGCTTTTGACATATCCAAGACATACAGGTCATCATATCTTGAAGCTGACATTAGAACTTTCTCCTCAGGGATAATATAATCCTTCTTCAGAATGTAGCATCTCTTATTATCGAATACAACTATTAATCCCTTGTCGCAGATTTGAAAAAACTGAGAGTAAATTGTTCTCCAGTTGTTGAACATAGTTGACTTTATCGAACTTTACCTTCTCATTTCCCACTTCACCTTGAGCTGTGATATAACCTCCTTTATTTCCCGCAAAAGATACATGTTCTCTGTTGATTTGTTTGACATTGAAAAGGAGAGACATATTCCTGATCATGTGCCTGGATGCCCCACTGTCAATAATCCAGGTGTTAGTGATAGAGCTATAGCGGACAACCTGCACCGGACAACCTGCACAAGAATGAAAATGATTAGTTCAGGAGTGGGACCCAAGCCTTAACTGGATTGGGTTTCCCAGAGGCATCATACCTTACAAACTCCACCCACTGTCCTTCGGAAGAGGAAGACACATTCTTCTTCATCTTGTCCTCACTCTCAGGCATCATACCTTAACTGGCTTGGGTTTCCCAGAGGCATCATACTTGTTTTCTACAACTATAACAGGACCCCCCTTCAACTGGTCTGGGAGATCTTTGGTATGGGGGAGAGTGTGGGGTAGAATTGGTCTCTTGTATCTCAACTTTAGGTTTTTTACCTTCTTTGACAAATTTGATTGGTTTTACATTTTGATTACATTTCACTTTCATTTTGTTGAGATTTTGATGATGAACAGATTTAGAATGAGTTGGTTTTGAAACATTTACTTTTGAACCCAACCCAAGAGTTGCATTGCTATTCTCATCATTCCTATTTTTAGTGACAACTTCATCTTTAGTGCCTGAACTAGATCCCTTCTTTTCAGTAACCGATTGCACAGTTTTAACTGTGGAATCTAGATCACTGACTAGAGGGTTAGTCACCACATGATCTTTAATAGGGTTATTATTTACTGGTCGACATTTCGTATTTAAAAGGATCGCATGTGGTGGCGGCACAACCTTATAACCAATCCCTTCCCCACCATTTCTCTCTTTGACTAAGTTCTGAACAATGTGAGATGAACTAGCTAGACTATGCAGTTTTTGATTTAACGATTTAATTTCAACTTGCAAAATGGCTTTTTCTTTCTTAGTTTCCTCAATTGTTTAAAGATAGAACTTAATGTCATTTTCTTGATTAAAGGCAACAACCGCGGTTTCCTTAAGTTGCTTTCCTAACAAATCAAGTTTTGCTTTAAAGCTACTTTCATTTTGTTTTAAAACTCTGTTAGCCTCAGTGCATAATTTCAGATCATTTACTAGACTGTCATTGTGATCTAACAACCTAGCAAATTTTAAGTCTATGCTTTCATGAAACTTATTACATTCAACACAAATATGTTTATCAAACAGTTCATCTTTAGTATCTATATGTGCAGAACTGGAAGTGTCCGCCATAAACGCAGACTTGGATTCCTCGATGACGAGAGATTTCGTGCTAGCAGCAGTCAATTCATCTTCAACCAAATGATCCATAACATCCATAGATTCTTCAACGTCTGAATTGGTATTATCAGCTATGTTATCTCCTTCACTTGCTGACCCATCAGCAAGATCTTCTACCATTACCACATTAGCGTCTCCATTTGACATAAATCTGAAGGACCAGTCCTGTCCTTTATCTCCTTGAGCAACCAATGCCTTAGAATCCTGACTTGTTGATGCAGCTTTCTTTTCCTTGTCCTGACGGTTGATCAATGAGAAGGGGTTACCATTTCCGGTCTTTTTAGGATTCATGCACTCTCTGTTGAAATGACCATTTTTACCGCAGTTGAAGCATGTAACTTTGGTTTTATCAAAACCAAAAGTTTTGTCTTTGGTAGAAACCAGATTCTGCCCCGTCTTCTTCACAAACTTCTTACCCCTTCTAACAGCACTGGCTAAGGCCCACATGATATCCATTCTTTCCAACTCAATTTCATCTACCCGGTCATAATCTTCATCGGCTAGATGGCAATTTCTGATCTTACCTGCAACTAAACCATCATACGAGTGTACCACTGTAGCGAGAAGATCCATATGCTTTTTTGCTACTTCAATAGTAACATTCCCCAGATTCTCAGTCTTCAGCTTGGTGGAATTAGAGTTAGGAATAGTATATTAGGTTCCAGATGACCCTGATGAATCACTTCCCAAAGAGCTACTTTAAGAAGTTTTAGATGTGTTGGAAACAAAAGTTGTCTGAAGAGGTACTTCGGATGAAATTGGGTTAGGAGTAACATTATAGAGTGAAGGATTCTGAGTGTAAGATCCTTTCTTTGACTTGTATTTCAAACGTAGTTCCTCCTCCTTTAAATTCAAGATGAAATCATTGATGTATAAAGTTGCAAAAGTATCATTCTGTCTCAGATTAGACACAAACGGATCCCATTTATCCGGCAGACCATCAGCAAAACTTGATACTTTATCCTCTATTGATGTAGTAACACCATGAGTATGCAGCTCACTCATCAGATGATAAAATCTATCAATGATATCATCTAAGCTCTCATTTCCTATTGGTGAAAAGTTATTGAATTCTTTTTTGAGAGCTTTAGCCTTCAAGGTTGCATTGCCATCATACCTCTTTTCAAGAGCCTCCCATAACTTCTTAGATTGCTTACGTTTTGAAAACTGATGGAAGATGTCTTTAGGAATTGACTGAGTCAACAAAGCATAAGCTTTCTTCTCAGCATTGTGTGTAACCTTTTGTCCCTCATTCATACCACTTAAAGTCAACTTTACCCTATTAGCACCAACTGGTATAGTATAACCAGTCTCATTGGCTGTCCAGAGATTAGGATCAACACCGTTTAGATAGATTTCAAACCGTTGTTTCCATTGCGGGTATTCATCCAAAGTCAACAGTTTTGGTGGTTTGTTATGATTCTCAATCTCATTTTCCAAAAGTAGTATATTCTGGATACGTGAGTGCTTCCCAGCTGTAAACGCAGAGTTCTGATCATCCATGGTTTCAAGCTTGAAAAATTTAGTATATGACAGAATCAAATATGCGATTGAAGAGTACGACTGAGTTCAACCGTGCGATTGGAGAGAACGACTGAATTCAATCGTGCGATTGAGTTCAATAGTGCGACTGAGTTTAATCGTGCGATTGAGGGATGCGAATGAGTTCAACCATGTGGGTTAGCTTAATCATGAGAATGAGCAGTGCGACTAAGTCTAGTCGTGCGGTTGAATGGTACGATTAGGATTCAGTCGTGCGATTGAGCTAATCGTACGACTGAAGCTGTTGTGGATGAAAAATTCGAAACTTTGGACACTTTAACACCAAAAATGATTTTTCACAAACCCTAATCTGCCGTATGATGAAAAGTTTGAAACTTTTGAATCAACAACACTTTAAAAACATCTTTGAATCAAAAACACTGTTCTTTTGAATTAAAACGTTAATTTTAACAAGAACACCAATCGAATCCACGAAGAATCACGAGCCAAAGCTCTGATACCACTTGTTAGGTCCGTGTACGTACGGAGTACTAACTGATTCATCGTGAAACCAGATCAAATAGTACGGAATCCAATTTGATTGGTGATCTAATCAGTAAGAACGACAACCTGATCGATCTAACGATTAAGCAAACGTTAAGAACGAGTTGAAATCGACAAGGAACGAAATTTGAAGTTGAATGGACGAACTGGGACGCTCTGGATGGCTAGGGTATGATAATATTCGAAGTGTTATGTTTTTCCACGAATTATGTGGTATTTATTGGTTTTCAGTATACAGTCGTACGACTGAGCCATTAGCATGGTTCAGTGGTGCGACCGAGTCATGTGTTTGATTCATACGCACGGCTGAAAGTTCAGTCATGCGACTGAGTCAATCTTATGTCTTAGTTGTGCGACTGATCTAGTCACCTGGTTCAGTCATGCGACTAATCCATAAGTATGGTCCATTCATGCGTCTAGTCCATGAGCATGGTCTATTAGCATGAATAACCACAAGACTAAGTCGAACACATTTCTGAATCAATCTTGACTCAGAGGTATGCACAACAACCTCAAACCTATATATAATTTTCATTCATATGTGTAATAATAACTACTATAAGAATATGATATAATCAACAGTAAATAAACATCCAAACACATATATCTCACTACATTAAGTTCTTGCATTACACATGTGTAAGAAATGAAAGACATAGATATTTAAGTACATAAACCAGGGACATCGTGTATCAACATGGGCCTCCCGAACCCGTTGCTTGTCTCGTCCAATTTCATCTTGTCCCGGTTCACGCGTCGTCCAATTTTTGTGTTTTTAAATTCTCCTTGTTAATACGATTCTAACGGACTATTATATTCTATATAAATTATTTAATTTATATATATTTAAATTAAATTATGTCTATTTAGTAGGCTTTAGGTAAAGCCCACTGATGTCTTATTTTTGTTGCGCTTTTAACGTAAGATGTATATATTTACATTTATAAGTATTTAGTCCAATTTTTAAGCACGCAACCATCATTCTAAGTCCGAATCGGTAGCGTCCACTGTCACCATGTTCAAGGCCCACTAGAACATATTTAGTCCATATTACATGATGGTTGTGTGCTTAACATTGGACTAAATACTGTGGACGTTCTAGGAGATATCGGGAGGCACTAGCTAAGTCGAGAAGACTTATATGTTTAACATTGAATAAGATATTCCATAGAAGATGCTAACTAGATTCAACTTCCCTAGGCAGTGTATTTAATTATGGTTTGTAATTTAAACGCAATGGACACGAGAAACTATCTAACATTGTTAAGGTTCTAATTCAGTTTAGTCTATGCTCTTGAATGTTAATACTTCCCATATTTATTGTTGTTAGAATGATAAAATAGGTCATGCTCACGGATTAGGGTGTCACAAGAGATCTAATAATTTAGAAACACTAATATTAGTGACGAGAAACTATAAGAACTTATTAGTTTCAATTATATATTCAAATCAAGAAGATGTATTTTTGTATAAATTTGACCCAAACCAAGATTTTTGGAATTTATGGGTTATATTATGTTCAAGGTTTAAAAATATTACAAAAGATGCTTAAGAACTTATGGGATTCACCAAACTGTAATGATAGCTTAAACAAGGGGTTATCTATATGAGCCGTTGATAAAAAAATTGAACCAATTTGACTAAAGAATGATTTTCATAAATAGTGTTTCAATTATCATTAATTATTCCATATGAACAAAGATCACCTATTTAAATCTTTAACATACTAAAACTTGGATGGAATCGTGGTTTCAAAGTAAAAAGGGGTGGAAGAGCCAATAAAGAAAAGTCCTAGGAGCTAAATATGTCAAGAGGAAAGACTAACACTAATATTTCGTATTCAAAGGAGGGGAGCCAACATGCTCCTTTCTTACTGTCACACCCCAACCGATGTCGGAATCATCGGGACGGATGGATATGAATCGATTGCTCATAGAACATGGTAGTAATTGTCACACCCCCGCTAAGAGCGGAAACACGGGGATGCGACCGAGACGGGATTGTCAAAACACATGGTTAACAATAGATATGCAATATATGTATGTAATTGATGACAAGCGTGTCATGAAGACACCCGGCACAAATGGAGACTTGTGTCGTGTTTAGTCAATGTTCATGACAGCATAGCCATAAGCATAAACAGTAACTTGTAATTGATTCACATAAACGATTCACATAATCACAAAAATTGTATTCTTGTATGTAATTCCCACAACTCGGGAACAAGTATCCAAAAGAATGTTAATTGTTTGATAGACTACAACAATGTAAAAAGAATTGTTCATCATGTATGTTCAGTCTCAAAAATGCATCCTAGGGTCTCCACTAAGGCAGCACTCCTAGATCTTCAGTTCTCATTGTTACATGAAAAATATGCTCAAAAATGTCAACAATAATGTTGGTGAGCTTCGCAGGTTTGAATTGTAAACATGTAATTGATGCTGTATAGTGTTTGTTGTGGAATACCGTGCATACAGTTATAAGCAAGCAAAATCACATACCATGAGTTTT
>BJCO01675097.1:0-14712 GCA_018326465.1 Flaveria floridana | reverse complement strand
AGAATCATACAAGCAGCCCTCAAGCATCCTATCAAGCATTGCCACATATCACAGATGCTATTGATAGTCAATTGTTCAATTATTACCAGTCACCAGAACATCACATCCCATTTTAGAAAAACAGTTCAGAGGAACTCACCTTGGTCTTTAAGTACTACTGAGACAAATATACAGTTTCTGAGTTGCGTTCCTGATTAGAATTGGAGCAAGTTTTAGCAACTAATAAAGTATTTTCTAGTAATAATTATGATTGGTTTTAGATAGCATTTATCTTGTTTAAGCATGGTTGATTAGTCCATGCCTAATCAAGGTTAGGCTACTTAACACCCACTACGATTATGACCCTAAATTCTACTTTTAATAATATATTAAACCTTAAAATTTATATAACTTTACTTAAACTTAAAAGATTAAAACTTAAATACATACCTGAATAAGGGCATAAGAAGTTTTAAAAATATATGATCATCAAAATCGTATAACACATACGTATTTATAAAACATAGAATCAATCTAATGTAAACATGACATAACACGTATCAATGTTTATGGATATACATTAACACATGCATTCCACGTAGCAAACACGTATCAAATTCTGTGATCACAAATTTAATATAATATTATTATATTATTTTATTATTATAATTAATTGAGCTGCTTAACTAGTTTTTCTCTTATAACTTATAAAATGTAACGTTCTACAAAATTTCGAATACGTCATTGGGACGAGCTTATTTTTCTCTACGAGTCGATCTAAGTTTCGTTAAAAACAGAGCATGTTTAAATATAATATATTATTATATTTAAATATATCTAAACGGTCTCTTATGACACTAAAATTAGTGTTAAAACCTTAAATTTACAATAGTTATTTCACTCATTATTTACTCGTTTAACAATATACAAAATGTAAAGTTCATATTTATTTTATTTTAACTATTACATCTGACCCTGAAAACCCGAGATGTTACATTTTTCCTCCCTTAAAAGAATTTCGTCCTTGAAATTCGAAGGTTACCCGAAGAGTTAAGGATATTTGGCTTTTTATTTCTTCTGCCTATCTCCAAGTTTTATCAGACTCTTTTCTAACCTTACCACTCGACCAATACTAGTGAAATTATCTTTTGAGTTAAGATTGTATGATTAATAGCTTCTTTTGTTAACCAACGTATCCTTATTTTTTAGAATTTCTTTAGCGTAAAAGTGATCAAATTATATCAAACTCTTTTTATACGAACTCTAATATATTCATATATTATATTGCTTAAGGTTTAAATTCTCAAAGAAAGTTTACTACTATTGTGAAACATAAGGTTTTCCAGTTTACTCGAGTTCTTAGTTTCTTTTGAAAACCTTATTATAGTTTTGAAGTGAAACGATAAAGTCTATCAGATATAGTCAAGATAGACAAATCTTAATGTGAGACTAATAGAGTTTGGATAACATTTCTTTTTTATAGTTTGACATATAGATAGTGAGTATACTAATTTGGTAAGCCTACCATCCAGCAACTAGATGGCGTTATATTCATAATTTAATCATGAAATTAACAAAGTCTATTGGTTATCTTTCATTTCCATTATGAGATTTAACATTGTTGTATCTAGTTGGACAATTTCTAATGTTTCACCATAATCCTTAAGTAGATAAAGAAATTTCCCTGCACGCCTTGTGATTGATCTTTGATTCCGGAATACCAATAATAATTCTTAAATCATATTACATGTTATTAATATCAGTGTGTGCTCTATATTTTGATTTATGAGCTTCATTTAGTATCATGTCATATAATATGCTAAGACTCGATACTCATATATGATTGTGGAGTCTTAAAATACTATTACTTCAATCTCTTAATAGTTTTCGTCTACCAATCCTTCATTGCTTATTAATGTGATTTTCCATCAAGGAATTTTCTTGTGCATTTCAATTTAGTCTAAGAGGTTTATCTTAATATCATTTGTAGATATTCCAATTTTAGTGATTGGGCTCATTCTTATTTATAAAATGTACCAGCGATTAACTTTGTTCTTTCCTGGATGGTATTGTATATCATAGTTGTAGTTACTTAAAAATTTCCTTCATTTCCACTAGTATTTAGAAAAACTTAAATTAATCTCCAATAATAATCTTCAAATCTCAAAATCCTCATAATCTCTTCTATCCTTAGAAAATATATATCAGAAAGTCACCGCAGTAGATGATAATAAATTACCCAAGTAAGCTTTATAAATTTTGTTATAAGATCCATGAGTAACGCAAGTTCATTGGACAATTCGAATAGCATCACCAATAAGTTATAATGATCATATCATGTTCTAAAATTGACCTTAGGTTTGTTTTCAAACCTTTTGTTTCTTTACAGTGTTCATGGCATATGCTAGATCAATAATATATCATTTTCTTAAAAGTTTATGGACCTGAGTCATAGTAATAATGTTTCCTACTCAGTTATCATATACTACCATATTTTAGGCAATCTAAGTTGTACCATTCTTCTGTTAGACGTTACTTATACTTAGTTAAAGGTTTGCTAGTCAATTCCTTTGACTCCCTCAAATTCTTTGTGTTTCTATAGGTATCAAGTCAATAGGAATCAAGTTATCATTCAAGCTTATCATACGATTCTTAATGATGTTAGCTATTGTCTTTTGTCTCCCATTAATCATTCTACTTATGAAGATATGGTGTAAAGCTTGAGTTTCTCAATTCATATATGGCCTAAAGATAGTTGATACTAGGCTTTTTATTTACACCAATATAATTTTTTTTATTGAAATGAATATACTGCAAATTAAATCTAATTCGTTACATGTAACTCATAAGTCCAAGACAGCTTTCATTTGACTTCACTTATGTGCCTCTACCGATCTCTTGTTGTTATCAAAGGTTAGAGAGTTGTAGGTCATGAAGGACTTATAAGCACACTCTTGTACTTACTCTTTTAGTTTCTTAGTTTACAATCTTAGTTCTAGATAACGAGAAACTTTTCTGTAATTTGCTTTCTATTTTCTCCAGATTAATTTTTGGTTGAGTGGTAGCAATAATCTTAATATCTTACAGATAAAGTTTTGTATTTCTCTTGTTATCTAATTGTGCTTTTCATAGTTCTTTATCTCCGTTCTACATCCATGATCACCTTTGACAATCTATCTTGCTTTCGGTTACTTGGTACTAGTTCCAACGTTTTAGGGTATTATCCTTTCTCAACACATATTTTATCTTATCTTATCGATTGACACTCTTGATAAATACTAATACAACATTTGAATATCTGATAATGTACATCTAGCCTATATGTTCATATTCCTAATCTTAGTTTAAGTTTAGACACTAACTGATAATGCCTAATTCACTTAAACTATGGCTCTGATACCAACTTGTAACGCCCGCCTCCCAGGGCATACCCTGGGGAGCGTTGCGCATCGGATATACAGAACACGTAGTAATCCAAATTCACAGCGGAAGTCTAACTTTGATTATACATCAAAACAAACATTATATTTGTCATGCATAGATAAAACCATTACATCAATTTAACTATATTAGAGGTCCGAATCTTCAATAGCACTCTAGACCTCTATTTCCTCGTAAACTAGCCTGTAATCTCCAATTTCTGCAATCTCTTGGCACCTAGGATGTGTGTCCATAAAATAGAAAACATTTAGGACTCATCATAAAGCTTGTGAGTTCATAAACATGGCATTCTTCAAAATTCAAAACACGTTATTATTGACTATTGCATCAAGCAGATACAGCCATGACAAACAGATAGGAACAGAGTAAGCACAGTATAAATTCACATAACCAGGCTATGTATACAAACTCCACTGGCTAAAGCAGAATCATACAAGCAGCCCTCAAGCATCCTATCAAGCATTGCCACATATCACATATGCTATTGATACTCAATTCTTCAATTATTATCAGTTACCAGAACATCACATCCCATTTTAGAAAAACAGTTCAGAGAAACTCACCTTGGTCTTTAAGTATTACTGAGACAAATAGACAGTTTCTGAATTACGTTCCTGATTAGAGTTGGAGCAAGATTTAGCAACTAATAAAGTATTTTCTAGTAATAATCATGATTGATTTTAGATAACATTTACCTTGTTTAAGCACGGTTGACCAGTACATGCCTAATCAAGGTTAGGCTACTTAACACCCACCACGATTATGACCCTAAATTCTACTTTTAATAATATATTAAACCTTAAAATTTATATAACTTTACTTAAACTTAAAAGATTAAAACTTAAATACATACCTGAATAAAGGCATAAGAAGTTTTGAAAATATATGATCATCAAAATCGTATAACACATACGTATTTATAAAACATAGAATCGATCTAATGTAAACATGATACAACACGTATCAATGTTTCTGGATATACATTAACACATGCATTCCACGTAGCAAACACGTATCAATATACATTCTATGATCACAAATTTAATATAATATTATTTTATTATTTTATTATTATAATTAATTTAGCTGCTTAACTAGTTTTTCTCTTATAACTTGTAAAATGTAACGTTCTACAAAATTTCGAATACGTCATTGGGACGAGCTTATTTTTTCTCTACGAGTCGACCTAAGTTTCGTTAAAAACAGAACATGTTTAAATATAATATATTATTATATTTAAATATATCTAAACGGTCTCTTACGACACTAAAATTAGTGTAAAAACCTTAAAACTTACAATAGTTATTTCACTCATTATTTACTCGTTTAACAATATACAAAATGTAAAGTTCATATTTATTTTATTTTAACTATTACATCTGACCCTGGAAACCCGGGATGTTACATTAGGTTTGTTTGATTTGTCACATGGATTATGTTTAGAAAATAGGTTTACTTTAATTATAGGATATTTTAATAGTCTGCAGATGTTAAAAAGACAAACAGTCTTTTTCTTGTAGACTGCAGATGTTTAGTCCACCTCTTTTGCTGCAGATGTCTGTAGATGTGGTCCGCAGACTGCAGACGTTTTTCTGCAGAAAAAACAAATAACACCTAAGGCTTCTTGGCCAGGCATGACTACATCGTCGCCACCATAGAGGTTCCTTCTTCAATCATGTGCCACGGCTTTCAAAATCCGTTTCGGCTTTGTACCGTTTGTAAACATTGGGATACCCCTAACGGTAAGATTACCGTTAACTTTAATAACATCTGAGATATATTTGTTTTTAATGGTTTTTGTTTATTTAAAATAAAATTTATCTTTGAATTTCTATTTGTGTTTTTAGAAATGAAATTTATTTTTTGTTAAAAAAGAAAAAAAATGTGAGGGTAGTTGGGGCAAGTGTTGTTAGTTTGTTACCACTTAGGGTGGTTAAGGATAATAATGGTTATGAGGTAAACTTTTTTTTATTGGTGGGATATGCGGGTATATAAAAAATCTACACCCCTATCACTCTTAAAACATTTTTTTGAAATCAGTTTATTTCTATTGATATTCTTGAACAACGCCTATGTCTTTACAAAATTATCTTTGTAGAACTAACAACATATTTCATAATAAACCGCCCAAGATCCAAACAACCAAGTTAAGAAACAAACAAAAATATGAAATTACATGAAACTAAAAGAGTAAAAGACACCATGATTCCAATGAGATATTTCCTATTTTAACACGATTAATTATCCAAACATGGCTCCATAATTTGGCGTTTTCTATGATGATTGTGATGCTTCAATCATTATTATTGAAAACTTTATCATTTCTTTCCTTTTAAATTTACCATAGGGTTGTTATCAAGATCACCCAATTGTTCTTTTCGTATGATCTTCTTGAAACTAAGTTGTAAAATTTGAATAAATTAGGAATGGATTAAGCTTTAAAGGACAATAGTCTACACCATTGCACACTCGCTACCAACACCTAATCGGCCATGGCACAATCCGCAAGAACATGCTGGGATGGTTCATTTCAAGTTCACAAAACTAAAATGATGCGTCTGAGATTGGAACCTCCTTACCTCTAAAGCCTCTTGTGTTGGTATTCAATTAGAATTGTTCTCTAAACAATGAAATAAACCTCAATTGGTAGCCAACTTTCCTAAGCATAATTAATAGTCTCTTGTGATGTTTTGTTGTTGTTACTATGTCTTCTCATTGATTTTATAGAGAAATTTCTAGATGTGTTACCCTTTCACACCTAGACTCTTTTCCGGTAGATAAGTGCACTCCTTCCATTAAAATTTTATCGTGTCTAACCCTCCTATCTTCTATGAACTCTAGTTAGAACATAATTTTCTTTGTAGCACCAGATGGTGTACCATGACCCTAACTTTGAGTACTTCCTTCTCTTGTCATAGTCAAATCCTACATAAGAGAGCAAGAAACTAAGATTTCACATAATGGCTTACGATTTAACATAGTACTAACAACAACAAAAACAATAATAGCAACAATAGCAACAACAACACCAACAACAACACCAAAAACAACACCAACAACAACACCGGCAGCAAACAACAACAGCAATGGCAACAACAACACCAACACCAACACCAACACCAACACCAACAACAATAACAACAATGTAACACCCGGTTATTTTTAAAGTTATGAAGAAGGAATAAAAGTAAAGGAAAAGAAAGAAAATGTAAGTTAACCCAAGTAGAGGGGTTAAAAATGTCAAAATGGCAAAATATCAAAAAGTTGGTACAAAAGTGGGCATGGCCGCCCACTCTTGCCTGCACACTTTTCCCATTTTGTTATAGATAGAGAGAGAGAGAGAAGAAAACTCTCAGAAGTTGTAGAAGAAGAAGGAAAATTTGACGTTTTTGGTAAGAATTCTTGGTTTTGTGATGTTATAAATAGTCCTAGTCTCGGTCATATGCTCATGTGTGTTATTGTATGTACGTTTGTGTGTGTTTTAGTGGGTTTAGGTGTTAAAAACGTCTAGGAAGTTCAAGAGCAGTGTTTAAACCCGAAAACAGCTAAGGTGAGTTCTAGACCCTGTTGTTTTACATGTTTTAATTACTTTTGGGGCTGAAAATGTATGTAAAACTATTTTACAAAAGTTGCTTGAATACCCGTATGTGTCTATGTATGCATGATGATGTCTTTATGGTCGTTATGTGTTAGTTATACTTAGAATAGTGTTATTAAGCCTAGAACATGTAAGAAAAATGATTGGGATAAATTATATGTTAAGAATACGCTAAACAGGTTGCCCAAACGCCTGAATAGTGCCCAACCGCCTAAAATTTGCCTTAGAAAGTTTCTAAGTTAGCCCATACGCCTAAACAGGGCCCAACCGCCCAAACAATGCCCCAAACGTCTAAAAATTTCCTTAGAAGATCTAGTGTAAGCCCATGCGTCTGAACAGTAGCCCATGCGTCTAAGGTTTTTGACTCACACGCCTAAGTGTGGACCAAACGTTCAAATAGTGCCCATGCGTCTGAGATGTCCCAAACGCCTAAGTGTTAAACCGCCTAAATAGTGCCCATGCACCTAAACAGGCCTCATGCGCCTGCATAGTGCTCATGCGCCTAGGACACTTAGAATATTTTCTGAAATTTTGAGTAAAACAGAATCATTAGAGTTTGACCAAAGTTTGACTTAGGGTTTTTAGTTGCTATTATATTTGCATTATTATAAGTCATTCCTATGGTCATAGTGATTATTATTGTGTGATTTATGTGGTGTGCCTATGATCATAAATACAAGTATTATCCTTAACATAGTGAAAGAGAAATAATAAAGAGAAGTGGAACTTAATTAGAAAGTTAACAAGTCTTGCAAGCATATAGGAGGTGCACGACCATGTTGTCGTGAACTCAACTGTGATATGGGTTAGCTACCCTGATAGTGGTCACGGGGCCAATCAATTGAGATTGGCGGACGTTTGTAGCATGCCCTAGGTGACTGTGCAAGCCTTGTGTACAGTGATCAGAGTATAGACCAGAAAGGCCCAGCACCAGTTTCCCCGCACATATAGTTTAGGATATTGCTCATTGGTCCATATAGACAGTGAAAGATAAAGCTAAAAGAGTACGAAATAAACAAGGCATACAGTAAAGAAGAAATCATTACCTTGTTGTATAGTTAATGCGTGCTCATGTACAAGACTAAGAGATGTATTTTAAAAAGAGTATTTTCATATATATACATTACACAAGGTATTTTAATACTTTTAAAACTAGAACTCACTCAGCAATGCTGACTTTTATACGTTTTCAGTTGGCAGGTAATTGTTCCTGAGGATGGCACGAGGGTGAAGCTACTCGGCAGGGAAAAGACTGACATCCATTCCTATGTTATGATATTATTGTTTTGTAATGCAATTAAACAATCTTTTGTAACTTAAACGTTATTGTATTGCTTAACAACAATGTCTTTTAATAAAAGAGAATGGCTTTTGCTAACGTAATTCCGCTGTTGATTTAATGAAATGCATATTAATATGTTTTATGTGCAATGAATAACCAACTGTGAGGTGCCCGGGAATGGGGCCTTATAATTTGGTATTAGAGCCATAGTTTAAATGATTTGGATAAAATATTTTCAAGAACCTAAACTTAAACTGAAAATGGGACAAATAGAGGGATGTCAGGCCGAGTAGCTGCGTGCCATCAGGTATGTCTTTTATAAATGATAACCGGTATTTTGTGCGTGTGCTATTTGACTTATGTGTTCTTAGTAGATTTAGATACTGATGTAGTCAGGATAGGAAATGCTTGGGGTGTGAAGAGTAAATTAAGTGGCTAATCACAACTGGCCACTGTCATTAGGGACTTACTATACTTGACATAAACTGAGCCGTTCCCTTGAATGACTGTGTTAGTGTTTGAATCTTATAGCGTTTAGGAAATGGCTGGATGAAAATATTTCAAGGGTTCTAGAGGCAGAGGACGTCCACGTATGACTAGGAGTAGTACTAAGGCTCCTGAGACAGCTCGTGAGAACCCTGAGGTTCGTGGCCGGAGTGAGGAGAATGAGAATGCTAGCCTGAATGCATCAGCTAAGGAAGCGATTGCTGATAAGGTACATTAGGTCATGCAGACAGTCTTACCGTTTGTAGTAACCGAAGTCATCAGGGCTGTGAGAAGCGAGGAGAGAATAGAGAAAGAGAATAGGAAGGGATCGACAGGCAAGGGAAGCAAAGGGGAGGAGGAACGACCTGAGCCTGAGACTATATTGTCTGACGAAGAGGAGGATGATGTGGTAGGGGTGACGACCAAGGGGTGCAGTTATGGGGCATTCCAAAGGTGCCAACCCCCGACCTTCGACGGTAATGGCAATGCTACTGCCGCTCACCGCTGGGTGAGGGAGATGGAGGCGGTGTTGGAAATCAGTGAGTGTCACGAAGATCAGAAGGTGAAGTTCATGACTCACTCTTTTGTCGACTCATCATTATGTTGGTGGGACAATATTGTCCAAGCTGAGGGTGCTAGAGCCATCGGGAACATACGATGGAAGGAGCTGAGACAGCTAGTGATCTAGGAATTCTGCCCTCACCGGGAACTCGACAGGATCGAGAAGGAGTTCCTGCAACTTGAGGCGGGAACCATGACCCACCAGCAGTACACCACTAAATTTAATGAAATGGCGAGGCTGGTACCAGATCAGGTGACGCCGGTGTCAAGGAAGATCAAGAGGTACATCCAAGGATTGCCGGCTGATATTCATAGGCATCTGATCGCTGCTCAGCCAGGTACCTTTAGATCGGTGGTGGACTTGGCGGGCAGGTTGTACGATGAATGAGAAGAGGCAGTGGTAGAGGTGAGTAAGACGAGTGGTGGTGATAAGAACTAGAATGGGAAGAGGTTTGGACATGGTGGTTTCAATCCAAACAACAAGAGGATGAAGGTGGATGATCGTAGGGTGTCGTCAAGCTCGGGGTTGAAGAAGTGTGGCAAATGCGGAAGGGAGCATACCGGCGAGTGTAGGTTGGGGCTGAATGTATGCTTAAGGTGTGGCAAGCCCGGCCACATCGCTAGAGATTATAGGGAGCTGAAGTGTTATAACTGTGGCGAGGAGGGCCACGCGACCAGAGACTGCAAGAAGCCGAGGTAGGAGAGCTCTGGGTGAAGAAGAGGCCGGAGGAAGGAAGGCAGAGGGCAAGTGCTAGAGCTTACACTATGACCCGGGAGGAAGCCAGAGTGGATCCCGATATCGTGTCAGGTATGTTTCTAGTAAATCAAACTCGTGCCTCTGTATTATTTGATTCTGGTGCTAGTAGAAGTTTTATTTCTACTACTTTTTGTGTTAAGTTATATGTTAATAGTAGAAGTATTAGTGAGCCATTCGATGTAGAAACTGCAATTGGTAAGTCCACTAGAATTACCGACATGATAGAGGACTGTGTCATAGAAATAGAAGGTCATAGGTTTGCTGCTAAGTTACACGTGATGCCCCTAGGTGGATTTGATGTAGTACTAGGGATGGACTGGTTAGCAACCTATGAAGCAAACATCGCATGTCGCAAAAAGATGATTCGACTAGTTGCGCCCGATGGAAGTTTGGTGATGATTTATAGAGATCGCGTTACTATGATCCCGAAGGTGATTTCAATGGCGGTGGCGGGGAAATACATGCGACGTGGATGTAGCGCCTATTTGGACTACGTGAAGGATGTGGACACGTCAACACCGAAACTGTCTGATGTATCGGTGATGTGTGACTTTCCTGATATGTTTCCAGAAGATCTACCCGGCGTGTCACCGGATCACAAAATTGAGTTCCAGATTGATCTAATACCTGGTGCTCAACCTGTTTCCAAGGCACCATATCGATTAGCTCCAACTGAGATGAAGGAACTCATGGAACAATTGCAGGAGTTAATGGATAAGGGATTCATTCGACCGAGTATCTCTCCTTGGGGTGCTCTAGTATTGTTTGTAAAGAAAAAGGATGGTAGTATGCGGATGTGCATTGACTACCGAGAGCTGAAAAAGTTAACGGTGAAGAATCGGTATCCGTTACCGAGGATTGATGACTTGTTCGATCAGCTCCAAGGTGCCAGTTGGTTTTCGAGGATAGATCTTCGATCTAGCTACCATCAATTGAAGGTGAAGGAGAGGGGCATTCCTAAGACAACTTTTCGTACGCGATATGGACACTACGAGTTTCTCGTTATGCCTTTTGGATTAACTAATACGCCAGTTGCCTTTATGGACTTGATGAATCGAGTATGTCGGCCAATGCTAGATAAATTGGTGATAGTGTTTATTGATGATATCCTGATTTATTCTAAGAGAAAGGAAGAACATGCCGGCCACATACACGAGGTATTGGAGACACTTAGCAGAGAGACGTTATACGCTAAGTTCTCTAAGTGTGCTTTTTGGTTACGCGAGGTTCAATTTTTGGGTCATGTTATTAATACTGAAGGAATTATGGTAGACCCAACAAAGGTAGAGGCGGTGATGCAATGGAAGTCTCTAAAGACGCCATCCGAGATTCGTAGTTTCTTGGGGTTAGCGGGCTACTACCGCAGATTTATTCAAGACTTTTCTAAGATAGCCTCACCATTGACCAAATTGACTCGCAAGGATGTGAAGTTCGAGTGGGGTCGAGAAAAGGAGTGTTCTTTTGAGGAGTTAAAGACGAGATTAACTCAAGCTTCTGTCTTGACATCACCCGAGGGGAGTGAAGACTTAGTGGTGTATTCAGATGCTTCTTATTCTGGGCTAGGTTGCGTGTTAATGAAACGTGGAAGGGTGATAGCCTATGCGTCCCGACAGTTGAAAACCCACGAAGTCAACTACCCTACACATGATTTAGAGCTAGCGGCTGTGGTTTTCGCGTTGAAGATTTGGAGGCACTACTTATACGGCACGGAGTGCACCATATTCACCAACCATAAGAGCTTGAAGTATTTCTTTGAGCAGAAGCATCTCAACATGAGACAGAGAAGGTGGTTAGAGCTCATCAAATATTATGAATGTGAGATCCACTACCACCCGGGCAGGGCCAACGTGGTGGCCGATGCCATGAGCCGAAAGGAGAGACTCGAGCCGATTCGGGTGAAGGCGTATCAGCTAGTGATGACCTCGGACGTGATGACTCAAGCGAAAGAATTTCAGAACGAGGCATTGAAAGAAGATCGCCTCAACTCCGAACGAATGAGAGGTTTAACCGTGGAACTTGGAGAAAACACCCACGGGGTTAAAACCCGCTTTGGATGAATGTGGATCCCTCGTTGCTGAGATCTACGAGGACGAATCATGGATAAAGCTCATAAGACTCGATACTCCATTCATCCTGGTGCCACTAAGATGTATCAAGACATGAAGAAGAACTACTGGTGGCCGAGGATGAAACGTGACGTGGTGGAGTATGTGAGTAAGTGCCTTACTTGCTTGCAGGTGAAGACAGAGCATCAGAAGCCGTACGGGAAGATCCAACCTTTGGATATACCCGAGTGGAAGTGGGAGCATATCACCATGGACTTTATTACGAAGCTACCACGTACCCCGAAAGGGTATGATGCTAAATGGGTAATAGTTGATCGTTTGACGAAGAGTTCTCACTTCCTACCGATCCAAGAGATGTATTCCTCTGAGAAACTCGCTGGTATATTTATCAAGGAGATTGTGGCTCGTCATGGTATACCAGTGTCTAATGTATCTGATCGTGACACTCGATTTACATCCAAATTTTGGAAGAAATTCCATGATGTGATAGGGACGAGGCTACACATCAGCACGACTTATCATCCTCAGATGGACGGTCAGTCTGAGAGGACGATCCAAACACTTGAAGACATGCTTTGAGCATGCGTGATCGATTTTGGAGGAAGTTGGGATGACCATCTGCCGTTAGCAGAATTCTCGTACAACAACAGTTATCATGCAAGCATCGGCATGCCACCATACGAGATGCTGTATGGTAGAAGATGTAGGACACCCGTTTGCTGGGGTGACATTGGCCAGAAAAGGTTGGGAAGTATTGAGGTGATTGAAGCTACGACTGAAAAGCTCGAAAAGATCAAAGCCTTCATGAAAGCAGCCAAAGATAGGCAAAAGTCGTATGCTAATAAACAGCGTAGACTGATTGAGTTCCAGGTGGGTGATAGGGTTATGTTAAAAGTCTCACCTTGGAAGGGTATCATTCGGTTTAGAAAGCAGGGCAAGTTTAGCCCAAGGTATATACGACCTTTCCGAATCATTGCTCGAGTAGGAGATGTGGCCTATAGGTTGGAATTACCCGATGAGTTAAGTGGAATTCACCCGACATTCCATGTATCTCATCCGCGGAAGTGTTTAGCGGACGAGGATATGATTGTACCACTTGAGGACATCGAAGTGGATGAGCGGCTCAATTATGTGGAGCAACTAGTGGCGATCATTGATTGTAAAGAGAAAAGGTTAAGGAATAAAGTGGTTCCCCTTGTGCGTGTATAGTGGAAGCACAGTAAGGGATCCGAGTCTACGTAGGAGATTGAAGAAGAGATAAAGCAGCATTACCCTCATCTGTTTGAGGAATAACAGGTTTCGGGGACGAAACCTATATAAGGGGGGTGGATTTGTAACACCCGGTTATTTTTAAAGTTATGAAGAAGGTATAAAAGTAAAGGAAAAGAAAGAAAATATAAGTTAACCCAAGTAGAGGGGTTAAAAATGTCAAAATGGAAAAACATCAAAAAGTTGGTACAAAAGTGGGCATGGCTGCCCACTCTTGCCTGCACACCTTTCCCATTTTGTTCTAGAGAGAGAAAGAGCAGAAAACTCTCAGAAGTTGTAGAAGAAGAAGGAGAATTCGAAGTTTTTGGTAAGAATTCTTGGTTTTGTGATGTTATAAATAGTTCTAGTCTCGGTCATATGCTCATGTGTGTTATTGTATGTACGTTTGTGTGTGTTTTAGTGGGTTTAGGTGTTAAAAACGTCTGGGAAGTTCAAGAGCAGGGTTTAAACCCGAAAACAGCTAAGGTGAGTTCTAGACCCCGTTGTTTTACATGTTTTAATTACTTTTGGGGCTGAAAATGTATGTAAAACTATTTTACAAAAGTTGCTTGAATACCCGTATGTGTCTATGTATGCATGATGATGTCCTTATGGTCGTTATGTGTTAGTTATACTTAGAATAGTGTTATTAAGCCTAGAACATGTAAGAAAAATGATTGGGATTAATCATATGTTAAGAATATGCTAAACAGGTTGCCCAAACGCCTGAATAGTGCCTAACCGCCTAAAACTTGCCTTAGAAAGTTTCTAAGTTAGCCCATACGCCTAAACAGGGCCTAACCGCCCAAACAGTGCCTCAAACGTCTGGAAATTTCCTTAGAAAATCTAGTGTAAGCCCATGCGTCTGAATAGTAGCCCATGCGTCTAAGGTTTTTGACTCAGACGCCTAAGTGTGGACCAAACGTCCAAATAGTGCCCATGCGTCTGAGATGTCCCAAACGCCTAAGTGTTAAACCGCCCAAATAGTACCCATGCGCCTAAACAGGCCTCATGCGCCTGTATAGTGCTCATGCGCCTAGGACACTTAGAATATTTTCTGAAATTTTGAGTAAAACAGAATCATTAGAATTTGACCCAAGTTTGACTTAGGGTTTTTAATTGCTATTATATTTACATTATTATAAGTTGTTCCTATGGTCATAGTGATTATTATTGTGTGATTTATGTGGTGTGCCTATGATCATAAATGCAAGTATTATCCTTAACATAGTGAAAGAGAAATAATAAAGAGAAGTGGAACTTAATTAAAAAGTTAACAAGTCTTGCAAGCATA
>BJCO01675072.1:0-10794 GCA_018326465.1 Flaveria floridana | reverse complement strand
GTTATGGGTATGTGTACTTGTTAAGACACAAACATGAATCTTTTGAAATGTTCAAAATCTTCAAGAATGAAGTAGAAAATCAACTCAACAAAACGGTCAAGATTCTTCGTACAGATAGAGGAGGTGAATACCTAAGTAGTGAATTTCAAGAGTATCTTAGAAGTTGTGGGATTGTCTCACAACTTACTCCACCTGGAACACCATAACATAACGAGTTTCGAGCCCAAACCACCACTTTTCTCTCTTTTTCTCATCTTTCTCTTCTCTCTCTCTTCTTTCTCCCTTCTCTTCTTTTTTTGGCTGAGTTTTGCAAGTGTGGGGAGGGGGAGATGGCTGCCCTCTCCATTAAAAGCTACAGTCCATTCGCCCGAGCTCCTGGCATACGGGCGCTCCAGTCGCCTGAGCTCCATGCGATTGAACTCTCCAGTCGTGCGACTTCCATGCGTATGGAGTTCGAGTCGCATGACTTCCATGCGTATGGGACTCCAGTCGCATGACTAGCATGCGTATGGATGCCCTAGTCGCATGACACTCCAAGCAGAATTTTCTGGGTGTTACAAAAATGGAACTAGTGTGCAGGCAAGAGTGGGCGGCCATGCCCACTTTTGTACCAACTTTTTGATATTTTTCCTTTTTTGACACTTTTAACCCCTCTACTTGGGTTACTTACATTTTCTTTCTTTTCTTTTCCTTTACTTTTATTCTTTCTTCATATCTTTAAAAATAACCGGGTGTTACAAGTCCACCCCCATTATATAGGTTTCCTCCCCAAAACCTGTTATTCTTCAAACAGATGAGGATAATGCTGTCTCATCTCTCCTTCGACCTCCCATGTAGACTCGGATCCCTTCCGGTGCTTCCACTATACACGCATAAGAGGAACCACTTTATTCCTTAACCTCTTCTACTTACGATCAATGATCGCCACTGGTTGCTCCACATAATTGAGCCATGCATCAACTTCGATGTCCTCCAGTGGTACAACCATATCTTCGTCTGCTAAACACTTTCATAAATAAGATACATGGAACGTAGGGTGAATTCCACTCAACTCATCCGGTAGTTCCAACCTATAGGCCACCTCTCCTACTCGAGCAATGATTCGGAAAGGCCTTATATACCTTGGGCTCAACTTGCCCCGCTTTCTAAACCGAATGATACCTTTCCAAGGTGAGACTTTTAACATAACCCTATCACCCACCTGGAAATCAATCGGTCTACGCCTCTTATCGGCATACGACTTATGTCTATCCTTAGCTGCAATCATAAAGGCTTTGATATTTTCGAGCTTCTCTGTCGTAACCTCAATCACTTCAATACTCCCTAACTCTTTCTAACAAATATCACCAAAGCAAACGGGTGTCCTACATCTCCTACCATATAGCATCTCGTAGGGTGTCATGCCAATGCTGGCATGATAACTGTTATTGTACGAGAATTCTGCTAACGGCAGATGGTCATCCCAACTTCCTCCGAAATCGATCACGCATGCTCGAAGCATGTCCTTAAGTGTCTGGATCGTCCTCTCAGACTGACCGTCAGTCTGAGGATGATAAGCCATGCTGATATGTAGTCTCGTCCCCATCGCATCGTGGAATTTCTTCCAAAACTTGGACGTAAACCGAGTGTCGCGATCAGACACAATAGACACCGGCATGCCATGACGAGCTACAATCTCCTTGATAAATAGATCCGCAAGCCTCTTAGAAGAATACATCTCTCAGATCGGTAGGAAGTGAGCACTCTTCGTCAAACAATCATCTATCACTCATATAGCATCATACCCTTTCGGGGTATGTGGTAGCTTCGTAATGAAGTCCATGGTGATATGCTCCCACTTCCACTCGGGTATATCCAATGGTTGGATTTTCCCGTACGGCTTCTGCTGTTCCGCCTTCACCTACAAACAGGTAAGGCATTTACTCACATACTCCGCTATGTCGCGCTTCATACCCGACCACCAGTAATCTTTCTTCATATCGTGATACATCTTGGTAGCACTGGGATGAATGGAGTATCGAGTCTTATGATCCTCGTCCATGATCTTTCCACGTAGATCCTCATAATGAGGAATCCACATTCGCCCATATCGGGTTCTAACACCGAGAGTGTTTTCAACCAACTCTGCGACTAGACCTCTCATTCTTTCAGAGTTAAGACAATCTTCTTTTAGAGCCTCATCTTGAAACTCCTTGACCTGCGTCATCACATCAGAGGTCATAATCAGCTGATAAGTCTTCACCTAAATAGGCTCGGGTCTCTCCTTTCGGCTTAGGGCATCTGCCACCACGTTGGCCTTGCCCGGATGGTAATGGATCTTGCAATTGTAATCCTTCATGAGCTCCAACCATCGCCTCTGCCTTATATTCAAATCTTTCTGCTTGAAGAAGTACTACAAGATTTTGTGGTCTTTGAAGATGGTGCACTTCGTCCCGTATAGGTAGTGTCGCCAAATTTTCAACGTGAAAACCACCGAAACTAGTTCTAGATCGTGCGTAGGATAGTTGACTTCATGGGTTTTCAGCTGTGGAGATGCGTAGGCTATCATCCTTCCACGTTGCATCAATACACAACCTAGACTAGAATAAGAAGCATCCGGATATACCACTTAGTCTTCACTACCTTCGGGTAATGTCAAGACAGGAGCTCGTGTTAGTCTCGTCTTCAACTCCTCAAAAGCACACTCCTGTTCTCGACCCCACACGAACTTCACATCCCTACGAGTCAACTTTGTCAAAGGTGAGGCTATCTTGGAAAAGTCTTGAATAAACCTCCTGTAGTAGCCCGCCAATCCCATGAAGCTACGAATCTCGGATGGTGTCTTAGAAGACTTCCATTGTATCACGACCTCAACCTTTGTCGGGTCCACCATGATTCCCTCCGCATTTACCACGTGACCCAGAAATTGCACCTCGCATAACCAAAAATCACACTTGGAGAACTTAGCATACAACTTCTCTTTTCTCAACGTCTCCAACGTATCCCGAATGTGACCGGCATGCTCTTCTTCGCTTCTTAAATAAATCAGCATATTGTCGATGAATACAATCAATGATTTGTCCAACATCGGCCGACACACTCGATTCATCAAGTCCATAAAAGAAGCTGGCGCGTTGGTTAAACCAAAGGACATAACGAGAAACTCGTAGTGTCCATAACGTGTGCGAAAATCTGTTTTGGGAATATCTTGCTCCTTCACTTTCAATGGTAACCAGATCGGAGGTCTACCCTCGAGAACCAACTGGCACCTTGGAGCTGATCGAACAAGTCGTCAATCCTCGGTAACGGATACCGATTCTTTACCGTCAACTTGTTCAACTCACGATAGTCGATACACATTCTCATGCTACCATCCTTCTTCTTCACGAATAAGACCGGACCACCCCTAGGAGAGATACTCGGTCTAATGAACCCCTTATCGAGCAACTCTTGTAGTTGCTCCATTAACTCCATCATCTCAGTCGGAGCCAACCGATACGGTGCCTTAACGACAGGCTGAGCACCGGGTATCAAGTCAATTTGAAGTTTGATTTCGCGATCTGGTGGCACTCCTGATAAGTCCTCTGGAAATACATCGGGAAAGTCACACACCACCGGCACATCTGGCAATTGTGGTGTTGACGTGTCCACATCTTTCACGTTGGCCAAATAAGCACTACATCCATGTCTCATGCACCTTCCCGCCACCGCCATCGAAATCACTTTCGGAATCGTCGTAACTCGATCACCGTATATTGTCACCGAACTCCCGTCAGGCGCTATCATTCTAATCATCTTCTTTCGACACATGACGTTTGCTTCATAGGTTTCTAATAGAAACATACATGACACAACATCGGGGTCCGTCCTAGCCTCCTCCCTGGTCATCGTGAACGCTCTGGCGCTCGCCCTTTGCTCCTCAGTCCCGGTCTTCTTCCCTGCTCCGGAACTCTCCGCCCTCGGCTTCTTGCACTTCCTACTCAAGTGGCCTACTTCACCATAGTTGAAGAACCTCGTCGCTCTGCAATCTCTAGAGATGTGGCCAGGCTTCCCACACTTGAAATAGAAGTTAAGCCCCAGCCTGCACTTACCAGCGTGCTCCTTTCCACACTTCCCGCATCTCTTCACTCATGAGCCTGCGGCAACCACCCGCCGATCATCCATTCTAGCCCTCTTGTTATTCGGGGTGAAACCACCACGCCCAAACCGTTTCCGGTTCCGATCATCACCACCCGTCTTTTTCCCCTCGACCACCATCACCTCCCTCTCATCATACAACCTCCCAACCAAGTCAACCACCAACCTAAACGTACTTGGTCGGGCGGTGATCATGTGCCTGCGAATATCTGCCGACAAGCCCTGAATATATCTCTTGATCTTTCGTGACAAGGGCGTCACCTGATCCGGCACCAGCCGTGCCATCTCGTTGAACTTGGTGGTGTACTGCTGATGTGTCATGGTTCCCACCTCCAGCTACAAGAGCTCTCTTTCCACCTTGTCCAACTCCCAATGAGGACAGAACTCCTCGATCACCAACTTCTTCAGCTCGCTCCACCTCATCCTGCCAATCGCCCTTCTACCCTCGGCTTGGACAATGTTGTCCCACCGGTATAAGGCCGAGTCCACAAACGAGTGAGTGGAAAATTTTACCTTCTGGTCCTCTCGACATTCACTGATCTCAAGAACAACCTCCATCTCCCTCACCCATCGGTGAGCAGCAGCAGCAGTGCCATTACCATCGAAGGTAGTGGGCTTGCATCTTTGGAATGCCCTATAGTTACAGCCTCGTGCTGTATCCAGCACAGGCTCCTCTTCCTCCTCCTCCTCATTAGTAGGGATTTCCTCATCAGTAGGGATAACCGTCTCGATCTCAGGTTGCTCTCTCTGGGCTAAAGACCTGTTCCTATCCCTCCTCTCTCCTTCTCTCACAGCCTTGATCACCTCGGTCACTACAGATGGCAGTATTGTCTGCATGAACAGATGAACCTCCTCCACCACGGCCTCCTTCATCGAAGTTCTCAAGTTAGCACTCTCATCACCACCCTCCGGATGAGGGGCTCAGGCTCCTCGTGGGTCACTTTCTCAACCCTGGGCCTTCTTCTCGTGGCTCATGGTTCAGCACCACGTCCACCGCGTACTCCGCCTCGTGAAGCCTTAGAAGATCTTCCTCCAGCCATTCCTAATCGCTATAGGATTCAAACACTAACACGATCATTTAAGGGAATAGCTTAGTTTTTGTCAAGTATAGTAAGTCCCTAATTACAGTGGCCAGTTGTGATTAGTCAGTTACTTTACTCTTCAAACCCTAAGCACTTCCTATCCTGACTACATCAGTATTTAAATCAAATAAAGGCAAACAGATCAAATAACATGCGCATATAATACCGGTTAACATTAAAGAAAATACCTGATGGCACGTAGCTACTTGGACTGGCATCCCTCCCTTTTGTCCCATTCTCAGTTTAAGTTTAGGTTTCTTTTGAACATATTTACCCATTTCACTTAAACTTTGGCTCTGATACCAACTTGTAAGGCCCTGTTCCCGGGCACCTCACAGTTGGTCATTCATCGCACATAAAACATACTATTATTTAAAACTTCGTAGCGGAAATTAATTTAAACCATTTCATATATAATAATGACAACTTTTGCAAAGTAATACAAAATGGTTAAAGTTAAAAAATATTATAATTGCATTACGTCTCAAAAATGTCATTCCTATTCTAATGGATGCCATCCCAAAAATGCCAAGTAGCTGCCGAGTGCCATCCTCGGCAACTATTACCTGCCAACTAGAAAACACATAAAAGTCAGCGTTGCTGAGTGAGTTCTAGTTTTATAAATAAAATACTTTTCTTTACTTTCTTACGCGATCATGCATCATACGTACAGATAGAGAATATTACTTTTAACTTTCTTTAACATTCATTATTCATCATCATGTTCATAGGATGCTTTCGTTTCATGCTTTTTGTTAAAATTCTCTTACTTTCATTCTCATACTTTCGTAACGTACTCATTATCATTATTTTACTTTCGTACTTGTTTTCTTTCTTTCTTTCTTTAGTACGTTACGTAATTCTTTTACATTCGCATGGATTGATGAACAATACCCTGAACGTTATGCACGAAGCTGATGCTGGACCTGTGGTAATTAAACCACGAACATTGTGCACGAAGCTGATCTTGTCACCTAAGGCAAGTCATCTCTCCCGTTCATTCAAACCAATTGGTCCTACCCCGAACATTATGCACGAAGCTGATGCTGGACCTGTGGTAATTATACCACGAACATTATGCACGAAGCTGATCCAGCCACCTAGGGCATACCAAAGGGCCTTGTCAATCTCAATGATTGACCCTATGTGCATCCTTTGGGGTAGCTAACCCGTATCATAGTTGAGCTAACGACAACATGGTCGTGCACTTCCTTTCATTTGCTTGCAAACCATTCATTCGTTCATTATGTTTTACTTTTCATCGTTGTTATCTTTCATTTCATTACTTTATTCTTTACGTTCATTTATTCATTCGTCATATTACGTAAAGTAACAACATAATATTTAACGTATTTCATAACATAAAATAAATATGTTTTCATACCATTAAAGATAACACATTATAACTGTCATACATCATACATACATCCCATAACCCTAAAACATCTCATAATTATACTTAAATTGGGCAATCATTATCCATAAGTCAACTTAGTCAAAACCCTAGACTTTCTGTCTTTTCTGAAATATCAGAAAATTATTCTAAGGGTCTAGACGCATGGGCACTAATTGGGCGCTACTGCCCTGTCCAGATGTTTTGACACTATGCAGACATCTGGACTTAACTTAGTCACTTTTTTTCACTTAGACGCATGAGCCTATTTAGGCGCATGGGCCCTATTCAGACGTTTGGGCCTACACTTAGTCATCCTGGGCAATATTCTAGACGGTTGGGCACTATTCAGACGTTTGGGTCTACACTTAGCCATTTTTCACTTAGACGCATGGGCCTGTTTGGGCGGTTGGATACTATTCAGGCGGTTGGGCTTTTTGGGCGGTTAGGCATACTTAGAAAATTCAACCGTTGGACGAATGGTCCAATGTTTAGACGATTGGGCATTATATTTTCACTTAAACAACATAATTCAGTCCCAATTCGTCCTAAATCAGAATCTAAACTTAGTTCTATCATTCTAAGCATCATTACATGTACATACACACATATATGTCCCAAATTGACGCCCACCCACATGCACATTTACACACACACATACGGGTGAATCCTATTTTTATAAAATCATGCACACATGCATTTTCCAGCCCCAAAGTAGTTAAAAACATGTTAAAAGGTTCTAGAACTCACCTGAGCTGCTTTCGGGTTGGAACCCTTCTCTTGAACTTTCTCAGTCGTGGTTAACACCTAAAACCCACACACATACACAACCCGAACATACACTCACCTTTACAAGCATACAACCGAGTCTAGAATCATCTAAAACATCATAAAATCAAGATTTCTTACCTAAAACATCGAATTTCCTGCTTCTTCTACAATCTTCCGAGAGTTTTCTGCTCTCTCTCTCTAGAATCGAAATGGAAGTAGTGTGCAGGCAAGAGTGGGCGGGCATGCCCACTTTTGTACCAACTTTTTGATATTTTGCCTTTTTGACACTTTTAACCCCTATACTTGGGTTACTTACATTTTCTTTCTTTTCCTTTACTTTTATTCTTTCTTCATATCTTTAAAAATAACCGGGTGTTACAATCACCTAATTGTTTTGTAGCTTTCAAATCAGATTATTAAGTTGTTCATAAGCTGTTTTTGAGCAGGTTTTGCAACTTAGTTGGGTGGGTTTTCAAAATGTACATAAATAGTGTTATTTCATGTAAAAAGAGGGTTTTCTAGGTGTTAATTTGTGTTCCAACCAATGATTTACCAACTTATCGTGATGTATACCTTGTGTGATGTTGAGAGCTCCTCAAGAACAAGTTCTAAGCCATAAGGTTCTGCTAGAAACAAGGAAGTAAGGGTTTTGGTTGTTTATTGAAGTAAAACACAAGAAAAAAGTTGATTCGGGTGTGTTAAGGCTTACCCTTTGAATGAACCGTGAGTTTGAGAGTTTGTGGAGTCTAGAATCGGTGATGAACTTTGAACAAGGCTGGAGCACCTTGTTCTTCCAAGAATCATGTACAAAAGTCCCTTAAATGGCACTTTCTTACTCGGATTTAGCTTGGATGGTGATGATATGTTGATCTTCTTCATGGTTTTAGCTGGAATGTGTGAAGTGTGTGTGTGTTTTCAGATAGGGAACCAAGAGCAAGAGAGGGAGAGAAGTTTGAAATGTGTTATGATTGCATGTATGGGGTAATGGGAAAGGGGTGGTGTGTAGTTGTTGGTTGTGTTAGTAGGAAAGAAAGAAAGGGATTGGAGGGGATGGGTGGTGCGGCCAAATGGGTATGGGTGTGTGTGGGCTTGTATATTTTTTATTAATTATGTAGTATAGTTTTGTTGTGTAGTATAGTATTTTATGTGGTAGTTTCTAGTTAAGTGTTTTTAAAATTTTGATGTGTATTTATTGAATTAAAACAATTAATTATGTGTGTGTACATAGAATTGATTGTTCTCAATTGATTATTAAATTTTGACTTGTCAATTAAATTATAGTGTTGACCTCGGGTTCGATTGTTACATTCTCCCATCGTTTAGAAATTTTCATCCCGAAATTTAGCTCCAATTTAGGTTTCCAAACGGGTGGGTTTGAAGAGGTACGGATATTTCCTTCTCATTTCATCTTCATGCTCCCAAGTGAAATCAGGTCCTCGTTTCGAGTTCCACCTTACCTTCACTTCACTTTGGTTATACAGCTTCACCTAAGCTTCTTGACTAGTCGATCAGTAATCTCTATAGGCTCCTCAACAAAGTTTAACTTGTTATTAATTCTGGCTTCCTTCATGGGCAACTCTAAGGCTTTGTCTAGCAGGCACTTTTTCAAATTCGACAAATGAAAAGTGTCATGTAAGTAGCATAGCTCTTGAGGTAACCTGAGCAGGTATGCTACCGGGCCAATTCTTACCAATATTTCGGATGGTCCAATATATATTAGGATTGGCTTGCCCTTCTTGTCGAATCTCACAGCTCCATTCCACGGTACGACTTTTAACATTACTTTATCACCTACTTGGAACTCTAGGGGCTTTCGTCATCTGTCGGCATACTTCTTTTGTTGATCCCTGGCTGTTCTTAGTTGTTCTTTAATCTTGACTATCTTTTTCGTGGTTTTCATCATAATGTCGGGTCCCATCACTTGCCTATCACCAACCTTGTTCCAACTCAATGGTGACCGACATTTCCTATTGTATAAGGTTCATATGGGGCTGCTTTTGTGCTTGCATGGTAGCTATTGTTGTAGGAGAACTCCACTAGGGGAAGGTGATTGTCCCAGATTCCACCGAAGTCAATCACACAAGCTCTTAACATGTCTTCTAGGGTCTAAATGGTTCTCTCACTTTGCCCGTTGGTTTGAGAGTGATATGCGGTGCTTAAATCAAGGCGTGTTCCTAGAGCCTGTTGAAGAGATCTCCAAAATCATGACGTGAAGCGGCTATCACGGTCTGAAAAAATTGAGAGTGGCACTCCATGCCGAGTTACTATTTCATCAATGTATAGTTGGGCTAACTTTGACAAATCGTAGTCCTCTCAAATTGGTAAGAAGTGGGCTGAATTGGTAAGCCTATCTCCAATTACCCATATAACATCATACCCATGAAAGGTCCTTAGCAATTTTGTAACAAAATCCATGGTAATGTTATCCCATTTCCACTCAGGAATTTCAGGTTGTTGTAAACTTCCTGACGGTTTCTGGTTCTCAGCTTTTTCCATGGCGCACTTCAAATATTTTTCCACATAGGTGCAATTGATCTTTTAATTCCGGGCCACCACAATAGAGGCTTTATATCTTGATACATCTTGTCGCTTCCTGTGTGAATCGAGTATTTAGATTTTTGGGCTTCATCTAAAATCACCTCTTTAAGTCCTCCATTCTTTAGTACCCATGCTCTTCCTTCATACTGGTGTAATCCATCATTGCTTACTTCCAAACGCTTTTCCATTCCTGTTAAAAACTTATCAGCGAGTTTGTCCCCTTTTAGAGCTTCCTCTTGTGCCTCTTTTAGTCTAGTGACAAGGTTAGTATACACGCTCATCCTTAAGTGCGAACACGAAGGGGTTTTCCCCTTTCCTTTCTTCTCAGGGCATCTGCCACTACATTTGCCTTTCCTGGATAGTAGCAGATCTCGCATTCGTAATCGCTTAGTAATTCTACCCATCTCCTCTGGTGTCACACCCCCGCTGATAGCGGAAACACGGGGAATGTGAGCTAGACGGGATCGTCATAACACATGGTATGAATAGAGTCGCAATAATAGCATGATGACAAGTGCGTCATGACGATACCCGAACACAATCGGAGACTTGTGTCGTGTATAATCAAGGTTCACGACAGCATAGCCATAACATAAGATGATCATATAATATTGAGGATAACTTGTAATGTAAATTCCCATAACTCGGGAACAAGTGTACAAAAAGAATGGTAATTGTTTGATGGACTGCAACAATGTACAAAATGTAAGTTCAGTCCCAAAAATGCATCCTAGGGTCTCCACTAATAGGCAGCACTCCTAGATCTTCAGTTCTCATTGTTACCTGAAAAATATGCTCGAAAATGTCAACAATAATGTTGGTGAGCTTCGCAGGTTTAAATTGTAAACATGTAGTTGATGCTGTATAGTGTTTATAGTGGAATACCGTGCATAC
>BJCO01675061.1:0-15200 GCA_018326465.1 Flaveria floridana | reverse complement strand
CTATGGTGTTCTTGAACATGGACACAGTCTGCTTCCAACTTTCAGGTAAAGTATGGAGCATCTTCTTGTTTAGTTCCTCAGTAGTATACTTAAACTCCAAGATATTCATCTCAGTAACAAGTTGCATGAATCTGTGGAGTTATTGAGGAATTGATTCACCCTCAATATGATGAAAGGTTTCATATTGTGATCTAAGGGTGTCTTTCCTGATGCTTCTGATCTCATCACTTCCTTTGCAGAGAGTATGAAGTATCTTCCATAAGGAATTTGTTGTTTTGTAGGTCTCACACCTGATTAATATCTCTTTAGGCAAAGCCATACTTAGCAAACTGTATGCTTTAATATCAACTTTGACCTTTTTGACATCATCGGGTGACAGGTCTTTGGTGCTGATTGGTTGATTCTTATCATTATAATCTAGCCCAAGAGTGGGTGGGATATAAGGACCTTCAGTGATGGACTCCCACAAGTCAGAATCAGTGTAGTTCACATGAAAACTAAACTTGATTTTCCAGGATTTAAAATCAGCTTTTGTTTCCAACTTTGGTGGTTGATATGATCCACTAAAAGTACACATTTTTTTATTTATTATGAATTTAACTCTAAAAGTTAAAGTAGACAAATCTATCAAAGACTCAGATACAGTATTCAATTGATGTGAATATATATCTAAATCAATCAAGCATGCTGAATGATAAGTCACTGAATTAGTTGTTTAAAAGATAATTAAACAGTTTTAATACTGATAGATCAATTGATCTAAATCAATGAGCACTTGGCTCTGATATCACCTGTGAATCTAAGGATCTCAATTCAGGAATTATCAGTATTAAAACAAAGACAAGTTAATGATCACGGAATAATCATTAATTGCTGTTTAATTATGTTAATTGTTAATTGAAGAACACAATCACAATGACACAGTAAATGCGAACACAATAATTGATTCAAATGTATTTCATCAATATTGAGTGATGATTACAAAAGAATAATTATAAAACTATGAAAAATGATTTCTTCAATCGAATTGATGTTTTGTTGATGAGACATCGGCTAGTGTTGCATAATGATATGATGGTTGACAACCGTAATATTGCTAAACTATGTTCTTCGAGATGTGAAACATAGGACTCATATTTATAGACATATTTGAGTCAGTTAAGGAAACACCGGATCTCTTGGGATTTGAACTTGACGTTGACTTGTTGACTTGTTGAATTTTGACAATTTCATACAAGTGTCTTCGTCTTCCGTAAGAACTTTTACTCTTCCGCAGGAACTTCGTCTTTCGCAGGAACTTGTTCTTCCACAATAGTCTACACTTCATCTTTTGGTGATTCCATCAGTGGATATTGATGTTCATCCGTAGACAATCTTTGGATGCTTGGTGTTGTAAGAAACATATCTACGGAAGAACACAAATGTTCATCCGTAGATGTTTCTTACACTTAGCAGATTTCAAAAATCAACCAAGTATAATGTTTGCACCTGTCATCATACAAAAAAGCAACACAGATTATATGGCTTAACCTATATACTCAATGCATATATATATATATATATATATATATATACTGATAATCAGTTACAATCATTTATTACAAGAATTGATTAAACTTCTAAGCCTATACAAATTGATCTAGACCTATTTTCTCTAGACCTAACATAAATCTAGGCTGGTTGTTCAAGGATTTGCTCAAGAGGAGGGTATTGACTATACGGAAATGTTTGCTCCGATTGCTCACATAGAAGCTATTAGAATCTTTCTTGCTCACGCCGCTCATAAGAACTTTAAGGTCTTTCAAATGGATATAAAGTGTTCATTTCTCTATGGAAACATTGATGAGGAGATATATGTCTGTCAGCCTCCAAGTTTTGAGGATCCTGATTCTCCTGATAAAGTGTATCAGTATGATAAATCCTTATATGGGTTACATCAAGCACCTCGCATCTGGTCTAAAACCTTGACACAATATCTCGCCAGCAAAGGCTTCTCTGTGGCACCATAGATATGACACTATTCAAGAAAGAAGTTGATGGTGAAATGATAATTGTTCAAGTGTACGTTTATGACATCATTTTTAGGTCAACCAATGAGAAACTATGTAGAGAGTTTGAAGAAGTGATGAAGGATCGCTTTGAAATAAGCATAATGGGGGAGTTACGCTTTTTTATTGGGATTGCAGGTTGAACAAAAGCCTGATGGCATTCTGATTTATCAAGAAAACTATGTTCTGGAGATTCTCAAGAAATTCAAAATGAACGATGATTCTCCTGAACTTACCCCATTCAGCGCTCAAACATGATGAAATCCGAGTGATAATGGGAAACCCGTCGATGCTCATCAGTATCGTTCTATGATTTGGTCTCTCATGTATCTCACTACGAGTCATCCGGACCTTACTTTCGCCACGTGCTATTGTGCCCATTATCAAGCAAATCCGAAGGAATCTCACAAAAAGGCTGTTAAACGTATCTTTTGATATCTCAAAGGCTCCTCCCATTTGGGCCTTTGGTATCCCAAGGAGGAAACTGTGATTTGCATGCCTATTCTGACAGTGATCAAGGAGGCTACAATATGAACACGAAATCAGTCACCGGTGGATGCCAATATCTTGGAGATTGTCTTGTTTCATGGCAAACCAAGAAGCAGACAACTGTATCTTTATCTACAGGTGAAGCTGAATATGTTGTTGCATCAAGCTGCTGCTGCCAAGTGCTTTGGATCCAACATCAGATGATGAATTATGGCATCAATTTTCTTCATACACCACTTTTTTGTGATAATGGGGGAGTTACGCTTTTTTATTGGGATTGCAGGTTGAACAAAATCCTGATGGCATTCTGATTTATCAAGAAAAGTATGTTCTGGAGATTCTCAAGAAATTAAAAATGAACGATGATTCTCCTGAACTTACCCCATTCAGTGCTCAAACATGCTGAAATCCGAGTGATAATGGGAAACCCGTCGATGCTCATCAGTATCGTTCTATGATTTGGTCTCTCATGTATCTCACTACGAGTCATCCGGACCTTACTTTCGCCATGTGCTACTGTGCCCATTATCAAGCAAATCCGAAGGAATCTCACAAAAAGGCTGTTAAACGTATCTTTTGATATCTCAAAGGCTCCTCCCATTTGGGCCTTTGGTATCCCAAGGAGGAAACTGTGATTTGCATGCCTATTCTGACAGTGATCAAGGAGGCTACAAGATGAACACAAAATCAGTCACCGGTGGATGCCAATATCTTGGAGATTGTCTTGTTTCATGGCAAAGCAAGAAGCAGACAACTGTATCTTTATCTACAGGTGAAGCTCAATATGTTGTTGCATCAAGCTGCTGCTGCCAAGTGCTTTGGATCCAACATCAGATGATGGATTATGGCGTCACCTTCATGCACCACTTTTTTGTGATAATGAAGCTGCCATTGGAATTGCCGAAAAACCAAGTCCTCACACTCGAACCAAGCACATTGAAACAATGGTTAATGCAATCTAAGATGCTCAGGAAAAGGGGTTTATTGATATTATTCCAATCGACACAAAAAGTCAAAGAGCAGATCTTTTCACTAAAACATTTGACAAACCTCGTTTTTATGAACTGATCTCTATGTTGGATTTAATATCTTTCTGAAAATCTTTTTCCTAATAAAATGTCCTACTTTCGTAAATAACTCTTTCCACTTTTTTACATTTGTCAAATAATTTCCAATATCCCATATTACTTCTTATTTTATATTATTTTTATTTTATCTACTTTATATGTGGAAAACAAAAATAAATTTCTATCCCCGTGAGGGTAAATAGAAATTTAGGGGGAGAATATACTTTTAAAGTGTTTTCCAATTTTGTTCTCTCAGGAACCCCTAGAAATAGAATTTAAAAAGAGGTCAACGGCTTGTGTTTGGATATGCATGATAGACTCAGCCTAAAAACGTAGTAAACAATGATTGTGCAGCTAAAACTAAAGATTAAGAACTTAGTGATAAGGATTATTCTCATGACATCTTGGTTTGCAGATAGATACAAGTCTTGTCAAAACTTGGTTGAGAGTGGATGATTTTTGTCTTAAGCCTGTTCTTAGTCTGTGATTGGGTCTAACATCTCTTAGCCCAAATTATATATTAGGTATAATAAAATGCGTGTTTATCTCATCTTCTATGCGTAAGCATTGACCTGGAGTGATGATCTTCTCTGCTACACGAAAGCATTGACCTGAAGCTCTCATCAACACGCTAAGATAATTTTCTCTGCTATGCGTAAGCATTGACCTGAAGCTCTCATCTTTTCGAATAAGATGTACATCTCCTTTGTTATACGTAAGTATAGACCTGGAGATATCATCTTAGAGTCTGTATATTATCATGTCTCGTCAAATGATCATGCTATCATATGCATGCATCTGTGTCAATTATGAACTACTCAAGCACAATCAATGATTACACTTAATAAACCTTGATGACGGGATAAGTTCTTTGTCGGATGTCTGTGGGAACCAAGTTACTTGAGCTTCTCTAATTGAAACAAAAACATGATAAAATCAGTTGCAGGTCACTCATTGAAAAGAATAAGGCATGAGTTTAAGGGGACAAACATATCAGCAATCTCACCAAGACTTGATTGTCAGAAAAACTTCAAGAAAAGAATGCAAACTATATCCTTTTGATATTTTATTTCATTTTATTTTCTTTGATTTTATTCTAATTGTTCACATTATAATCTTTTAGTTATTTGTTTGCCTTTTAAGTTGGAATTGTGGGGTGAGGAAATTATTTTTAACAAATATTTGTATAAACAAAAAAAGGCAAAACTATAACTATACTTTCGCCAGCAGTCACGCTCAACTATGAGCAACTCACATACACGGGCGAAACTATAGTTTTGCTCCCAGCGAAACAAGGTGGTATATATTGCATAGTTTGAGATCCGTGTCATATAAGTGCGAATTTAGCCTAAACATAGTTTCTCTCGACATATCTCGGTCAAGTCTTGTATTGAATCTTGTTTGATGAAATAATCGGTTGATTTATGCTTAGGTTCGTTAGGCGACTTTGTTCTAAGCTTTAATCGGTTTAGTTTCGGTTAATTTAAGAGCTGAATTTGTTTCGCTGAAGTGGAAAAGTCGTAGTTTCGTTTACCGAAACTGCGAGATACTTCAGCGAAACTGAACGAAAGTTCATAGTTTTGAGCAAAACTGTAACCTTGTGCTGTCCAAGCACAAGTGACAGTTTCACTGGGAAACTTTCAGCGAAACTATAGATTCACATGGTATGACTTTCTGAGTTTAATCTTAAGCGAAACTAATAGCGAAATATAGTTTCTCTTAGGCGAAATTACAAAATAAGTTCTCAGCGAAACTGTCTAACAACTAATGCACATACCTTAATGCCTTAGACTCAGCGAATCAATGTTTTAATATCATCGAATCTATGTTTTAATATCAGCAAATCTATGGTTTCATGACAGCAAAACTAGCTATTTCACTGAGTTTAATCGCTGCCAGTGAAACTAGCCAGATCTTACTTTTCATTATTTTTTTTGTTTTGTCTCTTATTGTGTATATCTTTTTCACTAACCTATTTGTGTATTCATTTCAGATTAACAAGGCTAATTTAAAGTTTGACGATAAGTTCAACATTGTGGCTCTTCTGGTGATGGGAATCCCTAAAGCTGCAGGATTTAGAGACTGTATCAGATGGTTGAGGCAATCTCCCATATCTTATGCCATTTCACATATGCCTACTGTCTATGACCTTCACATTAAAGACTTTTGGAGAATAGGTTTGCATGATGTTTGAACTGTGGCGCCCCGGATAGTTGCAAGGATTGACGGTTATGACATAGTTATCACTGCACAAACTATTGCCCAGGTACTTCGTCTTGCGGATGATTGTGGGCCAAAGGTAGTGTCGTCTGGTGCCCAAGTTCTACAGGCATTCAGAAGTATAGGGTATGAAGGGCCACCTTTTGGTTCCAAGAAGGAAATAAAGAAATATCTTCTGTCAAAGGAATGGAGATATATAGCCCACATCTTTATCATGTGTCTAGATCATAGAATGGGAGGATCAGACGGGCTAAACATACATTAGGCTAGGGCGATGATCATCTTCTGTAGAGGTCAAAAGGCCAATATTGCAAAACTAATTTTTGAGTGTATGACTGAGAATATTATGGCCCTAAAGAAAGATAAGTGGTTGCTATATCCAAGGTTTATCCAGATGCTAATTGATGATCTTATTCCAAATGTTCCACGACATGGTGAAATTAAAAGTGGCACAAATGAACACGGGGATATTTGCTGACTGTTCGGCACTTATACATGATTTCAGTGGAAAGATCACTTATCAGTGGGAGAACATGTATCCAGTCGAGAGGTAGAACTACATTCGAAGGCTGGTTGAAACTGAGAACAAGAATGCTAAGGAAAACAGAGATAGGAGAGAAGAAGCTATAAGGAAGAAAAAGAGATATGCAAAGGAAACGAAGTATGATTTTTAAGAAGAAGTTGATGAGGTGGCTGAGGAGGTGAGAATACAAAAAGAGAAGAGGAGTAAGAAAAGGGTCAAGGAAAGTGAACCAACAACTGTGTCTGAGAGGAGAACAAAGCATAGATAGCAGACATTCACAGAACAAGCTGGTACGAAAGATGCCAGGTCTAAGCTGGATCAAGATATGATTAGGAATGTTAGTGCTTCAGTGGTAAATGAACTCAACATGATAAAGACAAAGTTGGTGAATCAAGGGATATGGGAGAAGGCGAAGGATATAGTGATTGAAGGTTTAAAGAAAATTATGTTAGATCAACATGAATTGTTAAAGACTGTGTTTAAAGAGCTAAATGAACTAAAAGCAGCGGTCGGCCTGCCAAATCAAAGATTTGTAGCTGAATTGAAGGATCTTACTGATACCTCCAAGTATGAGTTCCTGAATATTGGAGGATCATCAAGGGCAAGAGAGGGTCCCAGTGGAGCTGTAGATCCAGTGTTTGATGTTGACTCATGTGAAGCTTGTGCTGATGATGTGGGTGAAGGTGTTGGTGATGTTGATGTCAGGGCTGGATCCAGTGGTGTTGAGAAAGAGGTGGATGTTGGTGGAGTCAAAATATCTGAGGCTGAATTCAACTTGAGGTTTGATGTTGATAATGATCTGATTGGAGAGGAAGTGCATGTGAATTTGGGTGATAAAGATAAATGGAAAGAGCCTGAAATAAAGCTAGTTGATAAAGAAGAAGAAGAAGATGATGAGCAGCTTGTTGATTATAGCTCTGAGCCGAAGTATTATGAGGTGGATGAAAGGCCAGTGACATATGTAGCCCAAACAGGGTCGACAGATGGAGAGGTGATTGAGCTAGCTCAGGAAGCTTGGTTTGAAAAGGAGAAGGAACCAGAGGAGATAACTCCCTTGATCCTAAACATTCAAGAGGCTAGCAAGAAGGATGCTGACAAGAAAATCATAAGTTGGAAATACAATGTTGAGCTCAAACTATTCATGATTAAGAGATTAGATGGAAAGATTTATGATCTGAACAAGAGGAAGGCATTAAAGACCTTGCCTAGGTAGGATTTGAGGAGGTTGGCTGAGATTCCATTTATAGACGATGATGCTAGTGAGAGGGCTATGATGTTGGAGAAAGAGATTAAAAAGGGGCTAAACGACAATTTTGAAGCCTTCGGTTACATTAAGCCCAAGAGAAAGAGGTCTAAGAAGGACTTGGATTGGGCCACAGGCAAAGGCAAGATCATGCTAAAATTAATGCTTGCAAAGACCGTTAACAGAGTATGTGTGCCCAATCCACTTTCCCAATGCTAAACGATTTTGTCAAATGGTTTTTCACAATAATACCAGGGAAGTAGTGATAAGGATTAAAGGTGATCAGGAGATTAGACTGTTTGATCCTATGGAGGTGTTTTAGTTTTGAGATGAAGATCTTAAGATTTTATATGAAAATCATATTAAAGCAGGAGCTGGAGCTGAAACAAGGACTGAAGCGAGTCTATTTATAAGAGTGGCTAACAAAGCTAGAGGAGTGAGAGCTGAGGTCAGGGAGCTTACAAAGAAATTCATTCAAGCTGACGAGATGAGAATGGATGTGTAGGATTTGACTAAGCAATTACTTCAAGCCAGTGCACATGCTGAAGAAGAGACTACCAAATATGCAGATGATGCAGTGGAAGAGGCTGGAGCTGAACATCAAGCATCAGAGAAAGCCTAAGAAGATGAAGGTAAAGGGGGAGACCAGGATGGAGCTTAAGAGGAGAATTAAGATGAAGTCGGTGAGGTCCAACCTATGGGGAGTATTGAACATCAAGTATAGGTTGGACTCACCTTTGTTAGTTTGTTTGTTTTGCTTTATTTGTAATAGGATTTATGTTAGTTTGTTTATTATATGTAAATAGTAATTAGTTTTGGTTTAGTTGTAGTTTCCACTGACCCAATGAAACTACGAGCAAAACTATAGTTTCGCTCGTAGTCAGCTAACTTAGGTCACCCGGCGAAACTGTGTTTCGCAGTCGGGTGAATCTAAGGCAAAGGTCAGGACAGTTTCGCTACCCATCAAAACTGTTAGCGAAGCTATGGTTACTATATATATGAAACTTTGTAATCTATTGTTGCAAGTTTTTCACAACCATAATTTGAGAATATACTTTTGCATTACTGTTCTTATTGTGTATTTGGGCTGGAATAATCATTTTTTATCATTGAGCCTTGTTGGTTTGATTCTTCTTTGGGTAATATGGTTATATTTTGAAACTCTTTGATATATTATTGTTTATATTGTTATTTCAGTGGCATTTGGTTGTCATTGATAATCATTGGCACTGTTTTCGATCATTAATGGACCAACAACAACCATCTCAGTCTCCGGTGGTTCTCTTTCCTCTCTTTATGTGGTCCTTCTCCTATCTCTCTTCTTATCTTCCCTTACATCTTTGATCACTTTAGTCACTACAGACAGCACAATCGTCTACATGACTTGACGGACTTCCTCTACCACCGCCTCTTTCACCGAGGCCCTTAAGTTCACACTCTCATCACAACCTTCCTGGTGATGCACCTCGGGCTCTTCACGGGCCTTATTAGCAGTCTTAGCCTTATTCCTAGTAACACACGGTTCAGCACCACGTCCTCCCTTTACTCCACTCCTAGAGGCCTTAGATGATCTACCACCAGCCATTCTCTAATCACTATAAGATTCAAACACTAATAATAGCTCAGTTTATGTTAAGTATAGTAAGTCCCTAATTACAGTGGACAGTTATGATTAGCCACTTACTTTACTCTTCACACACCAAACATTTTCTATCCTGACTACATCAGTATCTAAATCTACTATGAGCACATAATCAAATAACACACGCACATAACTCCAATTATTGTTAGAAAAGAAATACCTGATGGCACGTTGCTACTAGGGCTGGCATCCCCTTCCTTTAGTCCCATTCTCAGTTTAAGATTAGGTTTTTGAAAATATTTTACCCAATTCACTTAAACTTTAGCTCTGATACCAACTTGTAAGGCCCCGTTACCGGGTACCTCACAGTTGGACAATCATCGCATCATTACATATATAATACATTTTTCATAAATTAAGCAGCGGAAATCGATTGTCAAAAACCATTTAACTCATTGATAAATATTGTTGTTAAGCAATACAATATTTTTAAATTACAAAATCCTCATTCAATTTTATTACAAAACAACAACATTATTATGCGTGAATGAATGTCAGTCTTGCCCTGCCGAGCAGCCTCCCCGTGTTCCATCCTCAGCAACGTTTACCTGTCAACTGAAAGTGCATAAAAGTCAGTGTTGCTGAGTGAGTTATAGATTTAAAGTATTGAAAATACTTTTTAAAGTTTATATACGATAATACTCTTTCTTATCAAAATACTTTCTTTACTTCCGTACACGAGCATTCATCGTACATACCACAAGGAATAACCTTATTCTTCATTCATTATCTCACATGTCGTTCGTTTTGTACTTCATCATTATCTTTCATAATCGTTCATTTCGTACTTTATCATTTTGTTCGTTTCGTACTTTATCATTTCATTCGTTTCGTACTTTACCATTATCTTTCATTGTTTCTAGATCCTGTCAAGCTTTTCCCCCATCGTGGCCCGAAGCCAACATTCTGGGCACAAAGCTTCTTTACTTTCTGGCACAAAGACCGTGGCCCGAAGCCACCATTCCGGGCACAAAGCCTCATTACTATCTGGCACAAAGCCGTATCATATCTTGGCACAAAGCCACGTCGTATCCGGGTTCGAGTGACAAGGATCCCATTTTGTACTATGGATCAGTCACCAAGACTGATCCCCTGTGTGAACCCTCATGGGTTAGCCAAAATGACACGCTATAATACACACAGTTGAGCTAACAGCTGTCAATGAGTTGTGATCCTCCCTTCAATCTGCTTGTAAGCCTTTTCTTTCTTTCGTTCTTTATGTTTCACTTTCGTTGTCATTAATCTTATCTCTTTCTTTAATGATAATACTATACGTTTATGATCATAAACACACCACATAAAGTCACACATCAATATATAATAAAGGAACATAAGAACAGAACATAATCATACATAAAATAGGCACATATGAGCCTTAAGTCAAACTAGGGTCAAAACCTTAAAATTCTGATCTTCCCAAAATTTCAAAAAAAAAACTAAGTGTTCAGGGCGCATGAGAACTATGCAGGCGCATGAGAACTATGCAGGCGCATGAGCCCTGCTTAGGCGCATTATCACTATTCGGGCGCATGACCCTACACTTAGCTGTTTTCAATAACTCCTGGGCGCATGAACTGCTCAGGCGCATGAGCCTACACTTAGGCGCCGCGCAAAACCTTGAGCGCATGAACACTATTGGGGCACATCACCCTTAATACTTAGGCGTTTTAGAAAACTTAGGCGTATGAACTACTATTCAGGCGCATCAATATGCACTTAGTATTTCTAGCGGATTTTGTAGGCGCATGGGCTACTGTTTAGGCGCATTAGCCTATACTTGGTATTCTCACACCACATTTTGGGTGCATGAGGGTACTGGTTGGGCGAATGAGCCTTACTTAGGCTTTCTAAGTCAATTTCTTAGGCGCATGGGCCCTGTTTGGGCGCATGACCACCTACATAACATATTTCTTAGTTGTTTTCAGTCACAAATATTATCTTAGCTTGCTCTAAGCTTGTTACTATCATTCCAAACATCAAACAAGCATTTACAACCGTAACACACTAAAACACATGCACATATACATATGTTACATACATAACATTTATAAAATGTTTTACGTGCATTTTCAGCCCTGAAAACTTTTAAAAACATACAAAAAACCGAGGTTTAGAAACTTACCTTTTCTGCTTCCAACCTCAACTTCTTTGAACTTGAAATCTCCAAAATTTTCTAACACATATACATTTCAAAAACACATACCCGAACACATGTACACACATAAGAACATGTAGAAATCGGTTTCATGGTATAAAATCCATAAAAACCGAACCAATTATGCTAAAATTTGCTTACCGTGGCTAAATTCAGCTACATTCTCCCTCTAAAGCCGAAGATCTTTCTGCTTTCTCGTTCCAAAATGTCAAGCAGTTGATGTGATCAGAGAAGTGGGCGGGCATGCACACTTTAAACAAAATAATAATATTATTTTATCCTTTTTTACAATATTCTTTTTTACAAAATTACTTTTCTTTTCCTTTTTCTTATTTCTTTTCTTTTAACTGACAAAATTTCTGGGTGTTACATGTTGTAGTGTTAATCTGAATTCACTGTGGGTGGATGTAACTCATCCGCTGTATGCTCAAAGCTTGTCGTTCGTTGTGGCTTCAGGTTCGCTATGGACTGTGTTTGTTTTAAAGTCTAGTGGGTTTCAATTATTGTCCACTGTGGAACAAGTTTATTGTCTGCTGTGGACAGGACTTGTGTCCGCTGCGGATTGATGATTGTGGTAAAAACACGTATGCTGTGGAGTTAAGAGTCTGTTGTCCTACTCGATGTATGTTTTGTGTTGTTATGTTGGTAACAGCAAGTATGTTTCACAAGCTGTTCGTTGTCTACTATTTTGCTTCTGTTTCTGTTTATTTGAATGTGGTTGTGGAAGATGATGAATAGGTGTTATGGATGATTACAAGATTTGATGATAACTGTTGTATGTTGATTGGGTCTTCTTCGGAGGATGGATGATTTGGGTGTATGTTGAAGATGATGTTAGTGATTTATAGAAAATCATGCTGGTGAATATGGATGATGGTTATGAAAGATGATGAATGGGTAAATTCTGAAGATCATGAATGGTTTATGAATGATGATGATTAATGTTGGTAGCCTTAAATTAAAGTTTAAGTTAAGAAAAACTTAACACATCAGCTGTAGATTAGTTGTTCATCAGCTGTGAATTGATTTGTTCATCAGCTATGAATTAATTTGCTCATCAGCTGTGAATTAATTTGTTCATCAGCTGTGAACAATGAGAAAAATGGATGTTTGTCAGCTATGGATTTAATGCATCAGCTGTGGATGTAACGCATCAGCTGTGGACACTTGGTTGCAAGTAAAATAAAGATTATTAGCTATAGAATTAGAACATCATCTTTAGGATTAGCTCATCAGCTGTGTATGATAGAACACTTAGACAAAAATCAAATACAAGTTTAATTTGTATAATTTTTTGTAAACTTTCATTATGAATGAAATTTCACTTTCAAAATCATAACTTGTTGTATGTATGATTTTTTGAATGATTTTGAATGATTGTATGATGAACAAATGTATGAAAACCTGAATTAAATCATAATATTAAGCTGATTTTCAGATTTCAAAATAGTTTGACTCTGAAGAGTCAAACTTCATGTTCTTGAATGAACTAACTTTTGATTCTTGGATTTCTAATGAAATTGGGTGAGATCAAGGGCTATAATATCTATAGATAAGTGATTCTAGGCTAGGACAACAATCAATTTCATATAATCATCACCTAAACTCGGAGTTAGATGACTAACACATGAAGAACACCAAGAACAACAAAAACCTAGATCTAAGAATCAAAGTTCAAAATGTATGATTCGTATGTTGTGAATGATAAACGAACCTTAGATTTTATGTTTCTAAGCTAAAACCACTATCAATTTTAGCTAAACAACATCAGATTCGTGATTTTTGATGATTTTTTTAAGAACAGTGAACTTTTCTCAAGAACATAAAATTTTCAAAAATCTTCAAATTCAAGAGTTGTGCTTATCCAATTGATATGAAACTTTGCAGATGTGTTAGTTATCACAAACTAAAGCTAGTAGAAGCTTAAATTCTATCAAACAACAATAAAATAAAAATTTCACATTCATGAGCATTTGAAGATTTGAAGAACAAGTTTGCTTAAATCTTCAAATTAATGGCTCAAATAAACTTCAATTGATGTGAAAACTTGCAGATCTTCACGAAATAACAAATTTAAGCTAATGGTAGCTTGATGTCATCAAAAACAACAACAATTTGCTCATCAAATTTGTTCAAATTTTTGAGAAAAATTTGAAGAACAAGTATATGCGTTGATCGAATATTGCGATCGTATTGTCGCCGTTTGTCGAATCTGTGATGCGGAATCTCACATATCCGTTGATTATTTCAAGTGAAGATCTGTATGTAAGATGAACTTGTATGATGATGAATGAATGATGAACAAATTCAAGAACACATCTTCATATAAATTTCATTCATTCATATGTATGATATTCAAGAGAATTACAAAGGAGTTTGTCAGAAAAATACTTTCTCTCACACACACTCAATCTTGAATTCTCTGAATTATTAGTGATACACCTTTTGTTTGTGTTTTTCTCTACTCTCGATCTTGAGTATAAATGACGACACTTAGTCATTTATACTCTTTACAAAAATAAGAAAAAATTACATTTAAGCATAAAATGATTACACAAATATAGTTCTAGGTCTGATAAATTCTCTATTGCTGATGCGTGACTGCTGGATGCTAACGTCATTTAGGACGACCGCTGATGTTGACTGTTGAGTTTGACCATGGTTGACCAAGTTTGATCAAGTTTGACTTTGGTCAATTTTCTTCGTTTTGATCATATCTTTAGCATATCTTCACCGAGTCAGTTTTGGTAATCATCATGAGATTTAGCACTTAGGTTTTGGAAAGTATCATCTTCAAATAGTCCAACACCCTGTTTAGGCAGATTACCACTATGCAGACGCATGAGCCCTAGTTAGGCGCATCAACACTTAGGCGCATGAGTCACTTCGGGCCCATGGGCACTATTTGGGCGCATGACCTACACTTAGGCGCCTGGGCATAACTTTTGGACAAATGAGGTACTGTTTGGGTGCATGAGCTATTACTTAGTATATTTTCACAAATAACTTAGGCGCATGGATAGTATTTGGGTGAATGAGGTATACTTATATTTTCTAAGTCAAATTTCAGGCGCATGTGCCACTGTTTAGGCGCATGGACCATACTTATACATGTTTCTAACCCATTTCCACTCCCAATCTGTTTTCTAATATGTTCTCAACTTATATTTGGCATTGTAAGCATTTATAACACACCTACAACCATAAACATCCGAATACATACACAATACATACGGTTACACACATGACATCTTTTAAAACATTTTACATGCATGTTCAACCCCAAAGAAGTTTAAAAACATATAAAACTGTGCAGGACCGGTAGAAGGGTTAGTACTTACAACACAACAACACAATGAGGAGAGTGTATTAGAACACTTAACAGATCAAATGGGGAACCGGTTATGATGATGCCAAGAACGTAAGTAAACTTAGAAAACAGAACAAGATAACAATTTACAAGTGGTTGGTTTTCAAGGATGCTGTATATTGCTTCTCAAGTTCAAAGTTACAATTATTCAGCATGCATACCTCATTTCTATGTTACAAGACTTGAGACACTATATACTACAACCTACAGACGACCATACTTTGAAGGCCAGCTGGATACATGAACTAGACAACAAAATCCATGTAGAGTCAAAAGGCAGATTGACTTTTGACTAGTGACTATGACATGCCATAGCTCACATCCTAATATATTACAAAAAGGATAAAAGTACATAAAGTAGAAAGCACAAACTCAAGACCTCAATGTACAATTTTCCTAAAGCATGGACCTTTTCACCAACTCATGCAAGTTGGTGACCAACC
>BJCO01675042.1:0-17149 GCA_018326465.1 Flaveria floridana | reverse complement strand
CTTTGACCTTTTTGACATCATCGGGTGACAGATCTTTGGTGCTGATTGGTTGATTCTTATCATTATAATCCGGCCCAAGAGTAGGTGGAATATAAGGACCTTCAGTGATGGACTCCCACAAGTCAGAATCAGTGTAGTTCACATGATTCCTGAACTTGATTTTCCAGGATTTAAAATCAGCTTTTGTTTCCAACTTTGGTGGTTGATATGATCCACTAAAAGTACTCATTTTTTGATTAAATATTATGAATTTAACTCTGAAAGTTAAAGTAGACAAATCTATCAAAGACTCAGATCTAGTATTCAATTGATGTGAATATAGATCTAAATCAATCAGGCAACGAGATAATGCTTGTTGAATGATAAGTCACTGAATTAGTTGTTTAAAAGACAATTAAACGATTTTAATACTGATAGATCAATTGATCTAAATCAATGAGCACTTGGCTCTGATACCACCTATGAATCCAAGGATCTCAATTCATGAATTATCAGTATTAAAATAAAGACAAGTTAATGATCGCAGAAAAATCATTAATAGGTGTTTAATTGTGTTAATTGTTAATTGAAGAACACAATTACAAAGACACAGTAAATACGAACACAATAATTTATTCAAATGTATTTCATTGATATTGAGTAATGATTGCAAAAGAATAATTAAAAACTATGAACAATGATTTCTTCAATCGAATTGATGTTGTTGTTGATGTGACGGCAGCTAGGGTTGCACAATGATGTGATAGTCGACAGCCGTAATATTGCTAAATTGTGTTCTCTGAATTGTGAAACCTAGGACTCATATTTATAGACAATATGAGTCTGTTAAGAAAACACCAGATCTCTTGGGATTTAAATTGACGTTGACTTGATGACTTGTTGAATTTGACAATTTCATACAAGTGTATTCGTCTTCCGTAGGAAACTTGTCTTCCGCAGGAGTTCTTGTTCTTCCGTAGGAATCTTGTCTTCCGCAGGAACTTCTGTTCTTCCGTAAGAAACTTGTCTTCCGCAGGAGTTCTTGTTCTTCCGTAGATGTTTCTTAAACTTAGCCAATTGCAAGAATTCACCAAGTATATTGTTTTGTCTGTCATCTTACAAAAAGCAACACAAATTATATGGGTTAACCTATTTACTCAATGCATATCTATATATATACTAATAATCAGTTACAATCATTTATTACAAGAATTGATTAAAGTTTTAAGCCTATACAAATTGATATAGACCTATTTTCTCTAGATCTAACAGAAATTAACCAGAATTCAATGCAGGATATATATGATTCACAGGAACTATGATGTCAATGCAAGAAACAACCGATGTTTCATTCCATCTGCTTAGTCTAAGTATATTGCTATATGGACTAACTGTTTATGATCTCTATTGAATTGATAACACATATGCCATTTCTTTATTTTCTAAAAAAAATCCTAAAAATTAGAAAATCAAGAAAAATCCAAAAATATTCCTATTGAATCTTCCTGCATTTACATAAGAAATGATAGTACACTTATCTACTATCTTCTGCATCTATTTTTCAAATCAATAAAGACTGATAAGACTTTGTTTGATATGTCAGTAGGCTCAGCTTGGATTGAAGACAAGCATATTTGTGATGAATTAAATCAATATGCATTGCGGACCAAAACCATCTTAGGGTATTGGTAAGCAATGACTTTTCCAAGTGTTTGCTTGTGTGGTTACCTAAACACACCATGCGAAAATAGTTTATAAACTTCTCATTGATAAGAGCATCTGTTTCTCCTTTGTTGTATGTAAATACAGACCTGGAGTAAACATGAGGACAACTTCTGTTATGCTAAGCACAGACCTAGTTGTCCTTGCACTAAAAGTGTTGGTGCTAAAAAGAACCCCAATGTGGATCAAAGCTAAAAGAATCCCAATGAGGATCAACTTCCAATGTGAAGTATAAATGAATCTCAATGCGGATTAAATATAAAAGAATCCCAAAGTGGATCAAATCATGAGAATTTATACTCTAAGTAGCCTAGTTCAAGTTGCAATAAAGTGCCACCTTGCATTTCATGAGGAGGATTATGCTTCCATACTTCTGAGTGTGGGGTACTCAATTAGCATATCTAATCAAACCTAAACATGATAAATATCACAAAGTGTTGAAAATAGATCCTTGTATGAGTTTAAGTGGACAAACTTACTTACAATCAACTTGTTCTTTATCTATGTCTATTCCAAACTTTAAACATTCTTATATGTAGAGGATTTTGGATTAGTATGATCTCATTGCAGTTGAAGGATTCATGCTTGTAAATATCTTAATTTTGAAAAATCTAAAATACATAAAAGATTTGTCATTTTTTAGTATTTTTCTTAGTTTTGGCAGATTTACATGTGTTATTGATTTAGGAGTGAAACTTCCATGCAATATCTCTACCGAGAGGATTTAAACTTTTGCAGATTGCACAACATGCCTGAGTTTCTAATTCAGTTCAAGATGTCAAGAGAACACTCCTACTTCATTCAAAGATCTCCTGCCACTTGCTGAGAACTAAGAATCCTCCTCTTGGTGTCTCATACACAAAAGTTCCTCACCCTCCAAAGCTTTTGTTGAGGGAGAGTATATGTTAAGTCTGAAGAATTTATGATGCTTCTCCTTCACTTCTGAAGTTGAGATAAAGCTGCCGATATTACTACCTGTGCGATCCACAGTGTATGCAAATGGGTGTATCTTCAAGTCTTCAAAATGAGACTAGAAGATCAAGCTGATGAAACATACATCAAGTGCCGAACCAAAGTCTTTATGTGCCGAAACAAAGTTCTTTTCTCAATGCCTTTTTATGAAGTTTCTAAGAAGATGCTACCAAAAAGGAAGAGAAGACTACACTACAAGACTGCACATCAATACAAATACAAGGTTTTGATAATCATGAGGTTTTGGCAGCATTATCTTAGGGGGAGTACTGTTGGAATATTTGAAGATGATACTTATCAAAACCTAAGTGTCAAATCTCATGATGATTATCAAAACCGACACGGTGAAGATATGCTAAAGATATGCTCAAAACGAAGTAAATTGACCGAAGTCAAACTTGGTCAAACTTGGTCAAACTTGGTCAACCGTGGTCAACCGTGGTCAAAGTCAACAGTCAACATCAGCGGTCGTCCCGAATTACGTCAGTACTGGAAGTCATGCATCAATAATAAGGAATTTATCAGACTTAGAACTATTTTTATGTAATCATTTTATGCTTAAATGTATTTTTTTCTTATTTTTGTAAAGAGTATAAATGACTAAGTGTAGTCATTTATACTCCATATCTAGAAAAAGAGAGATTATCATAGTTTTAGAGAGAAAAACACACACAAAAGGGGTAATCACTAACATTCAGAGAATTCAAGATTGAGTGTGTGTGAGAGAAAGTGTTTTCTCACAAACTCCTTTGAATTCCTCTTGACATCATACATATGAATGAATGAAATATTTATAAATTTGTGTTATTGAATTTGTTCATCATTCATTCATTATCATACATCATTCAATCTTGCATACAGATCTTCACTTGAAATCATCAACGGGTCTGTGAGATTCCGCATCACAGATCTGATAAACGACAACAATACGCTTGCAATATTCGATCCGTATAATATTAGTAAGTGATATGGCAGTTCGACAACAATTGTCAATTGCGCATAGCTCTAGGGGGAGAAGCCGTAATAACAAATTTAGCCAATGTATTGATATGTTTAACGTCATCTAGGCCCATATTCCTCTCCAAACAGATATGGCATGTAACAAGAGAGAAAAGTAATAGTCGTCTTAAAACTAATACATGTGGAAGGGCCGGATGTGTCAGCAAAACCCTTGCATGTTGAAAGAATAAACTATATATAAAGTGTGGTATTGTGGCTCCAAATATTAATGTTTCATTTAGTGTTACAAGTGTTTCTTATAATAAGATGACATAAAATACTAGTTTCATGTATGAGGTCCAATATTAATGTTACTAAATGAGATCAAATTCAACGAATGATGAAATCATACTTGCATTGTAAAAGTTAGTTTTACAATATTTAGTTCATGATATTGAATGACGAACACTTACATCTCTCGGGAGACTTGATTTAATACCTTATTAGAACTATGTTTGCCGTGATATTTGAAAGCCAATTTTAAGTTAATTGTTTTAACTATTAAATTTTATGTTTTGAAATTTAAACTAATTTTAAATTTTAAAACTTATCTGGTTATCGCTTTTAAAACAAAATATTTGTTCTAATGATTTAACAATTGTAAATTACCAGTTTTAGAACTTATTATATAATTGATTATGAAAACTATTTCTACTATTTTGTTATTAGGTTGCTATGTTTGTTTGATCTTGCTAGACCCAAGTAGCAAGATCAAACTAGGTTATGGGGTCACAACACATAAACAATCACAAAGATAGACCATACCTATAAAGCTTGATACCTTTGTTTAATTCAGGAAATAACTTAGAGTGCATGAGACTAAACCGAATGAATTATTTTTCAGCTTAAGGGAAGTAATTATTAGGTTAATTTTGTTTAGGTGAAATAATGGGGTGCATGTGATATTTCCTTGTAAGTGTCCAATCGAGTGGGTTGAGTATTAGTTTAATGTTTGTTTTATTGATCGAGTGTTCATTATTTGTTTCAGTCTTAAGGGTTGTTACGATTTATATGGTGGTTGATGTTTATTCGCCTATTTAAAGCCTTCTTTGATTTTAGAATAAAAAGTCATGAGTTTATGAACATTTGTTCCTTGCGAGGTTCCATCGGTCACAACGTTCAATGTGTTCTGAAGACAGTAACATGAATTATGTAAGTGATGATGCAACTGTATGAATTTAGATCACGTGTAAGGACTCAAGTAAGAGGAGTAATTAAGAAGATAACATAAGAGAGAAAAAAAAGAATATAACAAGAGAAAGATGAAGTATGTGAGTTTCTATAAAGGAATCAATGCAATTGTAATACACTATCTTACATGTAGCATTTTATAATTCTTCTACACCAATCATATCAAATAGAGTCATGTCCGAAGGGTGATTTTGGTTTTACTATTCCTGTGATAGTTGAAGCCACAGACCAAGGAATGTAGGCTGGTTAAACAACATGGATACGCGATAATTGAAGCCAATCCAATCAACAGATAGAAGGAGTTGAAAGTATGAATATATTATCAAACCATAATAAATATAAATAAATCATTTTATTTGAAAGTAATAAATAAATTAAATACATATCATAAGTTAGAAAAAAAGTGAGGCTTCGATCTACTGTTCTACACAACCATAAAAGTTTCAACAAATAATACCTACAATGAAGCTAGGGAGCACCCAACTAGTCGATGTGCATCGGTCTCTACCGAGGTACACAACTTTTAACATATGAACGTTCACATTATTTATCTTATTTTTTTTCTTTTCCCTTTTCTTTTTCCTTTAGAAAAAATAAGACTTCTTTCTACTATTACAAAGAGAATATACATTATAACTCCAACACTCTCTTTCGCTTAAATTTTGAGGCATGTAGGGGAGCCGCACTTGTACGTAGTTTATAAAATGCATTTGTGCGTACTCATTTGCAAACTAAACATTTCAACCCTATAATAAAAACACTAATTCAATAATATACACTTCACAAAATTAATAAAATAAAATGCAAATATATATTCATTTAATACACTAAAAATTGTCTCCAATTCACTGACAGCATACACAAAATTTCAATATACAATATCAACTCAATATATAATACACTCTCATCCGTACATCTCTGTAGACGAATCACATTTACCATATTGCCCCACTTTTCTAATAAATTAACACCCATAGTCCCATACCAATTACCAAACTTCACAAAATATACAAATATTTAACTTAAAAGTTTTCCTGAAAGTCAACGAGAAAATCATCGATATTAAAGTCGCCGAAGTCTTCCCCACAGTAACTTTCCGACACCACATACTCCGGCAAATCAAACGGCAAACTCGTATCAAACCCAAAAGGATCCACGTCGACGCCGTTAACACCATCAAACGCCGTTAACTCAGCCTCCCCCCGTAGCACCGACGTCGGCGACATACCGTCGTTACTTAACGGCCCGTCGCTACTGCTACTACTGGTGGTGGCCGTTTGGCTTTCGGCGGCGACGGTGACGGATCTCGTGACGGTGACACGTGGAAAGTTGGTGACAGCTGCCGCACCTTTGAGTTTCACGGCGGCGTCGTCGTACACCGTCGCAGCCTCCTCCGGCGTATCGAATGTCCCCAGCCAAAGGCGCTTCCGGCGGTGGGGATCACGGATCTCCGCCGCCCACCGCCCCCACGGCCTCCGGCGAACGCCTCTGAACTTCTTTGCCGCCGATCGACCACCCCTTCCGCCGTTGCTCAACGACGGAGTGGTGAAATTGATCACCGAAACGTGCTTCTTCAGTCTCTTGACCACTGGTTCTTGTTCTTCATCTTCAGAAGAATCAGTAGCGTAAGGATCCGTTACCGTGATCCGTACGACCCTCTTCTTGATCAAAGCCGCCGGAGGCTCAGTATGAACGAGTTTACTCGTGGTCACCACGTGCTCCGACAACTTCACCGCCGATCGTACGGACAGCGTACGATCGACCTCCATATGAGATCTCCGTCGGAAACAAACGAACTGGTGCTTGTTGGACCTCTGATCTTCTTCTTATGGAGATCTAGAGTATCGAGAAGATGAATCGAAGGGGTTTGACCTTCTTCTTAGTGATCGAACTCAGGTGGTGATGAGTGTTTTTGGCGGGAATATTTCCCTCCAATTGGGAGAGAGATGACAGAGGGGGAAGAATGAAGAATGAAGTGAAATGGGGGTAAGAAATGAATATAAAGGAGAGAGGAGGTGTGAACAAAGGGGTACACAGTACACTCCAGTAGAATCCAACCACACACTTCTCTACAGTGATAATAAATTCAGTTTGGTCCCTACACTTATTGTTTTTAGGTTTTCTGTCCCACATAAACTTTATTCAACTAAACATTGCATAGGGATCATGTATAAAAAATGTGAAAAATCGCCATTGGTGCATTTGTGTGATTTTGTCCTTGAAATTTGCAGTCGACAGTTTTTAGTTGCTTAAAGAATGGTCATTGGCGTGACTGTTTGTCATTAACTAAAGTGCCATCTATTTTTTGCTTTATAAATATTTAAAAATAAATTTTGTATGGTTACGGTATCTCTTTATTGGGTGAATTGTTCAAATGGACTATACATTGGTGTTGTAACGAGCATCCTATTGATGTGTGTTGTCATAACGTCAACGACATATTGTTGGTAAATTCAGTGTCGTTAGGACCGGATCGGATAGGCCGGTCCGACCGGTTCGACCGGGGATCGGCTAAGTGGCCAGTCCGGTTCAGTGTGATTCGCTTTGAACTGGTCGAACCGGCCGGTTCGTCCCGAACCGCTACCGGTTCGTCCCGAACTGCTACCGGTTCGAGCAGAATCGGTGGTCGGACCGGTTCGGACCGGAATTTGTTTTTTTATTTTTTTATTTTTATGAGTAAAAACGGAGTGTTGAACCATAAATTAGTCTGCTAGATACACAAATATAGTTAAGTTTTATATATAATTATAAAATACATATATAAATTATATATAAATTACTTATATTTGGTTATATATAATTATATATATAATATACTATATATATAATTGTGATATCATCCGGTTTTTAAATCAGGTCCGACCAACAAACCAGTAAGGCGTCCAGTTCGACGTCCGATCCGATTCTAAAAACATTGAATAAATTAGTGTACTTTTTAACTAAAGTTTGTAAGTGCAAATCATGTAATTAAAGTGAAAGTGTGATAATTTAAAATCAAAGTAAAAAATATGTGATTGCTTGTAAAATGTGTATAATACTTTAATTTTGATCTAATGATTGTATTTTCAGAATGTTAACAAAAATAAAAATTCACAACATAATTTTGATTTACACAATACTCACCGATGTAAATCGTCATTTACAGTAGGTTTTAGTGTGTATGTAAATTATGACCCCAGTTCTAAATAATGTTTATTTCCATGTTTATTCAAATATTAATAATTTTTTATCACTGACTTGAATTATAATATAGTTTATTATTGTAAAATATTCTTTATACAATACTGATCGTTGTAAAAAGTCAGTTTATTTTGTGATTTAAGTGTTTATGTAAACAATAACACTTGTTTCAAATAACGTGTTTTGTTTTTGTTTTTTTTCATGTTTTACTCTAACATCGACAATTTTAAATAATGTTTTTCCATGTTTAACTCTAACATCGATAGTTTTTAGTCTTCGACTTGAACTATAATATAGTTTATTATTGTAATATATTGTTTGTGATTAACTTTAACAACGAGAATCAGTATTTTAAACATTGTAAATTTAGTTGGTTAGCAATGCAAAAGGTGGAAGTTAGTGGTCAGACAAATCATTCAGGAGAATTATAAGGGGCAAATAAAAATATATGTGTGTGAAGCAGAGCAGCAGCACACCTCTGTGTTTAGACTTTAGACTAGAGACATACGTGGTCGTGTCGTGTGGCGTGGAGAAACAGGAGAGCGAGGGGGGCAGGTGGTGTGGAAAATCCAACGTTGTTTCCCCAACTCGGTCAAAAGCTAACTTTGACCCGTGCTTTCAACCTTACAAATCTTATTGCCCTATGTACAACCAACAAACACTATTCTTTGCTTCTAATTTCTCCTCTACTGAATCTAATAATTCATTTTTTTTATCTAGATACTATATTATATTTTATTTGAACAACAATTCTCGACTAACACTTAATTTATATAATCTTACGAAAATTTTAACCTACTTCAATTTTACTAGAAGTAAACATTATATCACTAGACTCATTAAGTTATGAGTAGATACTATAATATGTATAAGAAAATGAACTTATAAAAGGTGCATAAAATTATATGAATATTAAAATTTTACCTTTAATCATACCTTTGAATCTAGTACTCACATCAAACCGGTTAATTCACCGAAACAAATAATAATTAAAAAATGACGTTATGTTTTTGTAAAAGTTCATGCTACAGTTGTATTCTTTTAATTATTAAAATCAAAGAAACAATAGAAATCATATCTTACCCACACTCCTGTTTTATTGTTCATTCTTTCGTGACACTTCTGATCTAATGTCTTCATACCGCCTTAAAATATTTGCATCCTTGAGCTTTTATCCAAGTTTCGACTGACCCATTGGCTTCCTCATCATCTTGGCCAACTATGTTGTGGTGAATCTCGTCTTCTAATCATAACATACTCAAACTATGGCAATGGAGAGTTGTGAAATCCGTGAGCTTCCTCGCTTCCTTGACTCCCCATGGTAAACCTCCTTGCTTCATCAAAATCCCTTATCATTGAACTGTTGAACCACAATGCACAATTGTAGGTAGTTCAATTACCCTTGTTACTAGCTTTCGCAACAGAAGAAGAAATTAGCGGTTGTCGACATCTAAGTAGGTGGGAGAACATTTTTGAACATATATTTTTATTTAACAGGTTAAATGGCCATTCAAAAATTTTCAATGCTACAAAATTGTCATTCGACTAAATACGTCTTACTTCTTATTGTGTCACTAATGATTTGTTTGGTTTTTGCTTTTAGCATGAATCTTTATAATGCCTTGTGTAACTAAGGTTTATAAAGTGTATGCCATGGTTGGCAAGACATATATCATTGAGGTTGCTAATGCGGCTTACACATGAAGTTTTCGCATTGGAAGATGAACTACTCCAAGTTTCTAGCTTCGACGAAGACGAACCCTATTGGGGTTTCATGTTTACATTTCTCATGATAGAGTTATATTCTTCAACTAGTAGTGCATGGATTATTAAAACTATGTGTGGAACTCATATTGGCTATGATTTGCAGGAGCTAGAGAAAGTTAAACAGCTGAGGGTAAGCAATTTAGTATTACATGTCAGCAATGGAGCGCATGTTGTGGTGCGAGTCGTAGGATAATATTCTATTTTGTTACGCAATGGCATGTATTTAAGAGTAAACATCTGCATGTTTCGTATATAGTATTAACAATAATATTATCTTTGCTAATTGATTATACGAGCAAGGTTTTTCCTACACGTGTAATGGAAGGAGCATTTTGACTTTTAAAGAAAATGTCTTTTATATTCGATCTTATGTTCTCAATTCTCAATTTTCCACATGGCCATGTAACCAGAGGTCTCGAGCTTTTCTAGAATTACTTTGATTGGTTTATTTGTTGACCACCCTGATGTGTTGAGCTTGCAAGTATCTTCTCAACCAAGCTTCATGTTGTGGGGATTAAAGAAAGATCTAGTTTTTTCATTGGAGAATAATGCATCTTTTAATGCTTTGCTAATAAAGTACACATGTATTTGAGCACGCTCCATTTCAACTTACATGATCGCGATCGCAGCTAGCCTCCTATTGACAAATTGATGGAGATCAGTTCACTCCATTCTAGTCGATAAATGTAAGAAATGTAGTGATATGCTTCGTTATTAATTTGTTGGTGTTCCAATATCTTTGGTGTGGTGTTTCTATTAGGGAACACAAAATTACCAAGTCTCAAACACCCACGAATCAAACACCAATCCCATTATTTTATGGTCTACCGTGGAGTGCTGTGAAGCCAATTCGGGTGGTTTGACATCAAGCTGGTAGGGTTGTTTTTATTTTTAGTTTTTCTTATTGTTTAAATAAATTACAAGAACAATTCCAATGAGGGCAAAAAAAGTCCAAACTGTAACACATGACTAGATTTAACTAAAGTTTTGATGGATATCAAACAAAAGGATGAAACACATGACAAATCATATTTGAGTTTCTGTATTCATATTTGAGTTATCAAAATTAAACATCACTCTTTTTATATTAAGTGTTGTTTAACATTATGAAATATTATTTTTATTAAGTGATATTATTCTTTTATATTAAATGCTACTGTTTTTATAAGAATTTTAATAATGTGTTAATGTGCTATTATAAAAGTGTTATTATAGCTATAACACTAACTCATACTCTAGTAGCATATTGCTGTAAAAATAACACATTAATATAATTTTAAATAGTACTAATTTGGCATTTAATAAGTGTTGTTTTGATCCCTAATAAGCGTTATTTATATTCTATTAAATATTGTTCTAGTATTATGCAGTGCTATTTTTAATATTATTTTTTCAAAAGTTTGTTTTAACTTATAGAACATGATAATTACACTGTTTAATCATGGTAATAGCACAATTGTGAACTTTAAAAAAAAGGAAATTTCTTAGGAAAAAAAGTATAGCAATAGTATATGTATATTAAAAATTAAAAAAATTATTTAATTTTATGGTATGGATATAAAAAAAATGATGAAATACATGGCAAACCATAAATATAAAGAATGATTCATGTAATAATAAACATTATGGACAAGCAATAAATATTCTTATCCGTAAAGAAGGAAAAGTGTAATTTTATGTTACTCTCTTCATATATTCTAAAAGTAAAAAACTTTTTATTTATTATGTATTATTAAGGTTCTATTTATGTTAAGTAACTCTCCGACGTTATCCGTGATTATTTGATCTATCGATTATTGGGGGTTTTTTAATAATATATCTGAGAAAAAAAGGCAGGAGTATTGGCGTGAAGAAAGGGCAAATGGAAGAAGACCGACCACACCACAACAAGCTTGTAATCATTAAAATATGCCTTATGGTCATTGTGCGTCCTGCGTAGCCATATATTTATACCCTTTTTGTTTGCTTGTCAACCAAGGGATGGCTATGTATTATCTTTATTTTACTTATTAATTGATTATACTTATTAATTGATTATGTAAATATTTTAAGAAGATTTTGATACAATCTACAAGATATTTCTAGCTAAAGTGTTTTTCATGGTTATCATGCAAGGTTTGTTGGTGAGTCAGATCTTATAACTTTTTATCTTGTCAGCTTCTAAGAGAAGCAACTTACGTATATAAGTACTGATGTACCTTAAAATCATTTTTTATATATAAAATGGTGGGAGGACAATATGGGTTGATTAAAGTTTTCTTTCCCCCTAAAAACTACCGAAAGCAGTATAAAGAAGACAATTATATATACTCCAACGCGCACATCTATACGATAAGTCATAGTCACAAGAGATTTGATATCTATAAATTTTAGTGTTAAGAATGACCGAAAGCCTGAACATGTCTGGAAGATCCATAGTTGAAATACCCGGGAAGATTATTTGGGTATAAGAGCATCTATAAGATGATTAATTATTAATTTTTTATGGGGTTTAGCACATGTATGATATAATTTGATACCGATTCAACTATTTGAAGCATACTGTATGTCCGTCTATACGCAATTAAGCTAAATATTGTTGGCGTAGTTTCCGAATGACCCGAGCTTATGGGTCAGTCATGAAGACGGAGGCAAGTCGGCTGAAGTCTAAGGACCAATCATGTCAATTATAATTCTTTAATTATTGGATTAAGTTCTATTCAAACTTTGTTTAGATAAGGATACGTATTCAAAATTTAAAGAAGTAGAGTCATACTTGATAACTAAGATTGGGTTATTCAAGTCTATAAATACACCTGCCAAGATGTGGTATGGGTATGAGTTTTACAAGTTAAGGTTTTGAGAGATTTTCCTTAGTAAACATCTTGGAGAGTTATTCCATATTTGTGAGTTTGTGCCATTACTGTTTTGATCTTGAAATATATTGTAAAGGTCAAGATTTAAAGCTCGAAAAATCAATACTCAAATTCATGCAAAAACTAGAGTTGCGAGAACATTGTGGGGTGAAAATATTCTCATACCAAAACTTGGCAGCTGTAACCGCTCATGCAAAAACATTCTCATGCGAAAACTTTGCACCTGTAACCGCTCATACGAAAACATTCACATGCGAAAACTTTTGTGTTTAGTATGTGTTGTTCTGTTAAAGCTTTGCATAGTAACACTTATCATTTTCGAATTCTTACAAGTTTGTAATCAATAATTTGATGTTGAAGAGAAACATTATTTACTTGATTGTGCATTGGATCATAACTTGTGTAATTGTATTAACCATTTCAATTATCATTCAATCCGTGTTGAATTAATAATTAAGATCGATTAGTATTGTCAATTTTTGGAACTTACAATTGGTATTAGAACTATGGTACTCTTGATTGATTTGATGACACTTTGGAGATTGATTTGAAGGGATTGATGCTTAATTTTGTTAATTTGATGGAGATTGATTGAGTTTCGGTTGATCTAAAGCTGGTTTGTGGGAAAACTTGGATCAAGTTTGAGTTTTGAGCCTTTTCGAGTTTAAAATTTGTAAATTTGAATCAATTTAGAGACAAATAGGTGATTAATTGAATCCAAATAACTTTATCTACACTCTAATTAGCTTTCTGGAATAATTGGTTGATTGAACGGTTCATTTCCGGGTCGAATCGGACAAGTAGTTGTCATTTGCGAAAACTTTAGAAGTTCTCCCAATCATAACCGTTTTTTGCGAAAAATTGAAATTTGCGAAAACATTTCCAAGCGACAACATTTCTACGCGGAAACTTTTCAAAGAGAATTCTTTTAAGAGAAATCCTTTTCAAGTTAGAGTAAAACTTTTAAGAGAAAACTTTCAGAAAGAGAAAGCTAGTGAAGTAGGTGGATTAGAAAAACCTAGACTACTATTAGGCTTATGATTCCGTTTGGAGCCAACTGTCTTCGTCTGATACACCGGTTCCACCGATTAGACCCTTTGAGTGATTAGTTGATACAAAGGTGTGCTTGAAGTGAGAATTTATTTGCAGAATTTGTGTTAGGAGATTTATTAGACGATTTGAGAAGAAGTTGTTTGAAGTACAAGAGTTCAGATTGAAGAGGTTGAAGATAGGAAATTAATAGAATTAAAGAAGATATAGTAAGTCCACGTACGACTATAGAAAAAAATTCTGAGAAGAATAAGAAAGTTGAAGTTTTTGAATCAAATTCTATTAAAGAAATAAATGAAACAATTCTAGTAAAGAAATAAATAAAACAGTTGCTGTTGAGACTAATCTGACACAGATTAATGAGAACAGATTGTGAAAGAGTAAGTTTTTCAAAGCTTTCATGGTGAATGTAGTCCCATACATCTTTGAATCTTTCACAACTCAATCAAAAGTATGTGAGGATCTTTGTTCATCAATGTGTAGAAAAAAGTTTAACGTTATCAAGTTACAATGAAACTCTAATTATAGAAATTGAAAAACTACAACATATCAATAGAAAATTTAAAAGTAATGAAAACGTTTAGTTAAATAAAAAAATTAAAGGGTTAAATAAAACTTTTAATCAGTTATAATTAAGCCTTCATGATAAAGAATGTGCTAAATCTAATTTAAAACAAAGAAATGATGAGCTCGTATTAAAAAGTAATAGACTTAATGATAAACTAGTTTCTGCTACACTCATTGTTGAGAAGTTTGAACTTTCATCAACAGTGGTTAAATGGATGGTGAACGCATAAATGAACCAACAATTAATGGTGCTAAGAGTGGTGCAATTACACTAACATTGATCCACAAATTAATTACGATTATACACCTATGCCTTCATTATATGCTAATGATGATGAGGACATGATGTATGGACTAGGATTCAATCAAAGCAAACAAACAAGCATACCAAGTATATCCCACTAAACAAAGGGTCTGGAAGGGGTAGGTGGTAGCGAATCTTTCCTCTATCTTGAGAGATAGAGAGACCGCTTCCAAAGAGATGGACTAGGATTCAAACCAAAGGCTTTAATTGTTAATCCAAAAATCATTTTCCTATAAAAATTCTTATAATATTAATCATGTGCAGAATCTTTGAAGGAGGATGGGTTGGTTGAAAATCGGGAGAGTGATAATGAGATTGTGAATAAAAAAGCTAAAAAATGAAATGTGTTGAAAAAGAATCTTTATGTAACACACTTTATGTTTAGGAGGAGATTGTAAATGAGAATCTAACGAAAAATCAAGCGTATGAAGATGAGATTTCGTATTATATTAACCAATGTGTGTTAAATCTCCATTGACTAAATCTGAAAAGTTATAGTCAAAAATTCTACACAGTGAGAACAAAATAAAAAATAAGAAATCTGGAGCAAATAAATCTGACTTAAGAAATGATTTCAAGAACAGATCTATTTCAAAGGGTGATCTTGGCAAGAAAGTTTATATCATTAAGGATACCTGAATACGCGATTCTTTATTAATAAACTTCTCATAATACTAACTCTGTGAAACCAAGTATGTTTAACAGAATCAAATGGTATTCCTCTTCTAGAAAAGTTCATAAAGAACACAATTTGAGAAAAGATCAAGCTTCAAAAGCAAAAGATCAAGTGAGAATTGACAAGTTTCAGAACAAGTGCAAGTTATTAGTTATAGAATCATGTGGACAAAGATATACTAAAGCCTAATTCAATGAAACCTTTGGTGTTTGTCATAAACAGTTTGAAAATTAAGGCTCAGAAAAATCAAAAATCAAACTGTGGGGCGAAAACTTGGTAGCTGTAACCGTTCATGCGAAACAATCTCATGCCAAAACTTTGCAACATAACCGATCATGCAAAAACATTCTAATACGAAAACTTTTGTGTTTAGTATAGATAGTTGTGTTAAAGCTTTGCATTGTATCACTAGAGGCTGATGCTAACCAAAGTTATGTTACTTGATTATGTGTTCGATCATGTAAAAGTTATCTTAGAGGCTGATGCTAACCAAAGATCTCTCAGCATGCATTCTAAAGTACAAGGAAGTTACTTCGAAATATTTGACAACACATAAAGAAAATTCACTAACTATCAAATCATTCGAAGCCAAAGACCCCAATCTTCCGAAGCCAAAGACCCCAATCTTACGAAGCCAAAAGTGAAGTCTTCCGAAGCTTCAAAACAAAGTCTTCCGATGCTTGAAGATTGATTTCTTCCGAAGACGGATAAGACATGCTTTCTCTGACATTTCTTTTGACAAAAGCTGAAAAACTTTACACTTACATCTCTGAAGACTCACCAACTTATACAAGTTGGTGATTATCTCCATACCTTTGTCAACCGTACATTATGGTGTTTAAGCCTGTAACTTTCTATTCTTGTACTTTTATCCTTTTTGTAATATACTAGGATGTGAGATATGGATTATCATAGTCACTTATCAAAAGGCAATCTACCTTTTAACTTTATATTGATCTTGTTGTCGAAGTTAGTATCCAACTGGCCTTTAAAGTATGGCCAGGATGTAGTATAAATTATCTCATGTAACTAGTCTTAGGACAAAGCCATGTAATAATTGTAAACACTTGAGAGAAATATACATAATCAATTAATACAAATACATGCTTATTCTTGTGTTCTTACTTTTGTTCATTGTTTCCATTGCTTGGTTCCCTATTTGATCAATTAAGTGTTACATTGTTCAACTTGTGAAACTGTTGCATAATAATAACCAATCTTGCAATTGGCATAAGAGCTTGATGAAAATCAACTCAGTCAAGCATATTTGAATATGAACTTTGTAAGAACAATATTCAATATGAATCTGTTGATTTCTCCAAGGATCTTTTCTATTCTCTCACAAATCAACAAACATGTAAGGCCCCGTTCCCGGGCACCTCACAGCTGATCATTCATTGCACATAAACATATATTTTACAACTATTTTAAATAGACATTGCAGCGGAAACATTCGGAAGAGACATCTCATTTCATCATAAAAGCTTTTGCAAAGCGATACATCATTAGTCAATTACAAAATAGTCATAAACAGTGACTTTTAGTGGTGAGAGGATTCCTTAAGTAATCTCGTTTATTTAAATCCTCAACAAACACCACTTTGTTTTCTAAATACATTCAGCATTATATATTACAAAAATATTAACAAAGGAATGCCATCCCAAAAGAGCTGAGTAGCCGCCTCGTGCTATCCTCAGCAACACTACCTGCCAACTGGAAACACATAAAAAGTCAGCGTTGCTGAGTGAGTTCTAGTTTTATAATAAAACGTACTTTTCTTTCATTAAAACCGTTCTTACATACATGCGATCACACAACATACGTACACGTAGACAATATTATTATTATCTTCATCATTCGTTCATTAGCTTTCATTCGTGTACCATT